>CM050926.1:193625-285750 GCA_027742785.1 Vigna reflexopilosa | reverse complement strand
AGATATTGTGTTTATGTTAATTAGGGAAACATAGTCCCTATATGTTTATTAGGGAAACATAGTCCTTATTCTTATTATTTTATTTTTACATATTCATTTGTATTTGGGCTTAGCCCACATTCTTATTATTATAAATACATTACCCTATGTGTATGCAAAGACACACAAGAGAGATTTCTCCTCATCTCTTTCACTATTTCATACAATGCAATCACAACAGATGTAAGAAAAATCAGAACACTGAATATGCATTCATATATTAAGATCAACATAAAACATGTTCAATAAGATATCAATCAATAAGCAACAGAACATGTAACACATAACAAGACATGTGTTAATGTGTTGTCATCATCAAAAACCAAAGTGAATAAGCACTGTGAGATTAAGGTTAGCTAAACCAGTGCTTCCCTTATAAACAATCTCAATAATTTCCCCCTTTTTTGATGATGCACAACCATGATTAATAAACAACCATGTTTGTACACAAACATCTCAATAAACCAGTCAAGTAATCACTCAAAATCAAGTAATCAGTAAGTGCATGTGATTAAATGATCTTTCCAGTGTATTAGAGCAATTTTTAGAGTATAAAGCAAGTAAAAGATATATTTACTCTGAAACAGCATTATCAGGCAATCATAAATCAAGCATATTAATCAAGCATTTCATATTAATCACACATTTCTCCCCCTTTGTGCATTCACAAAAAAGGTATGCTTCTAGAAAGGATATGCTGATAAACTAACAATTATAGATGCATCAATGTAAAAAAAACATTTTACAATCAGAGATGCTCCCTTATCATATATATTCACATGAAAAGGATAACCTCCCCCTGAAGTGTAGGCATGTGAACAAATATGTAAGTGTGTAATGCTCCCCTTGTCATCATGCATAGTTTTCACAATCAAATTCAGATGCATAATGCAGTCTGGTCAGAATCAAAGCATACAATCAGTATAGAACAAAATTGTATCATAGTTATGATTTCAATCAACTTTATCATGCAAAGATACAATCATCAACAATCTCACAATATAATCTCATATAAGAAATACACAATCATTACAAAACAGAGATATATTGAAGATAGTCAGAATAAAATAATCAATCAAAATAATAACCAAATTCCAGTTATGGAATTTATAACCCTGTTAAGATCAAGTCGATTGAATTATTTTTCCAGTCGATTTCATTGCTTTCCAGGGAGTTGTGATTCCAGCTGTGAGATCCAAAGCAATGTTTTCCTGCAAAGCCTTTCATGATCTTTTGAAGATCAAGCATTTTAGAATCATAGAAGTGCAAGAACAGTTTAATGTAACAGTGAAAACATGCATAGTCAACTTCAATCAGTACAAAGTCGATTCAATCATTCAAACAGAACAAATTTTATCAAGTAGAGTAAAGCAAATGACATTGAATCAAACTACTGTTTTCATTGCTTGTTCAAAAAGGTATTACATTGAATATATTAGAACAAGACCAAAACAAAATGTATTCAAAACAAAACAAAGAATGGCATTCTAAGCCATAAACCATAAAATGAAAATAGAACACCTAAGACAAAGACATAGAGGTGTATTTTTCATTCCTCTCCTTCTTCAACCGAATTCATAGATTCATCTTCAGAAGTGCCTTTATTCTTTTGTTGCTGCAGAATGACGTCAACCTTTGTTTCTAGTTGATCAAGCTTGTTAACAATTAATTGAAATGGGTCAGCCGAGTAAATCTCGCAGTTGTTGTTTAAGACAAAATCAAACATACGTTCACAAGTAGTAGTGTAGCTTTCAAAACGGTGTAACTGATTTTCTTCATCTTTAAAGCACCTTCCCTTTTCCGTCCAAACTAGTCCCAGTGAGACAATGTTGTTGAGATTTATGACATTTGTATAAGTGCAAGAATGTTTTCTTTCACCATAAGTGTTCATTCCATGAAGAACAAGTATATTGCTAATGAGAACGCCATAAGGAAAATAACGAGCTTTAATGTGAGCAGCTTTGATCATGTGATCCTTAAATACTTCCACTCAGTTGGTGGGTATATTATTCTTTATAGCATGCAGAAGACACACATCCTCTAAGGTCATTGATAACTCTCAATATTTGCATATTTTTCTTTGTTTAGAAGCTTTTGTTAGTATATTTTAGTCTTTAACTGTGTAGAATTAGGATAGATTTAGGTTTTTCTTTAAATTCTTTAGTTTTATAAAATTGTAGATAAATTAGGATTTTAGTAGTATTTTGTAGAGTTTTTTTTTTAATAATTAGAAAAGTAATATTTTTTTTTTAGAAAATCTTTTGGTAAAATTCTTTTCTTTCAATTGATTTTCTTTTCTTTTCGTTAATTTTGATTCTTTCTCTTTGGTGCAGATTGGCCATTGCAATGTTGATTGGATTAATTGGGCCTTGATCCCACTTTGGGCCACTGAAATCGCACTAGAGCAGGCGTTGCTGCCCCAATTGAAGCTGCTGCAAAGGCTGATTTCAAATTGGGTCGCTACTGGAGTTGAAAGAAGATTGGGCTATTGCAATTAGAGGACGCTGCCTTGCAAGGATATGGGCTTAAGTGAAACGGTGTGCTTAGTGGAGATTGGCATTGTTGCATACTTGGTCTGCTACTGGAATTAAGCTGAAAGAGTTAAGTGAAGCTGCGCGTTTTGGTAAGTAAAGCTGCAATCGCTTTAGGGGTCTCTGGATGGCACATTTCATTTGAAAAGTTGCTCGATCCATTCACTTAGAAGAAGAGAGAAACACCCACGTGCTAGGGTTCAAGAGAGCTAAGAGTAGAACGTGATCAAACCTGCCCGGAGAAGATGACCGGCGAGTGAGGAAAACTGACCGGAGCTGACCAAGAAAAGTAATCGGAGGGCTGGTGATCAATGTGGACAAAGAAGGTTAGTCGTCCGATTGAAGTGAAGAAAGCGTCAAGAGCAAGCTTCCCTTTTCCCCCTTTCATTTTCTCTTTCTTTCGTTTTCTTCAGACCCTATAAAAAGGGTGCTTTTCCATGTAAATAGACTCTGGAACAAACACCTTCAGCTACCATTTTTCATAATTTTAGACTAGGGTTTTCATTTCTTGTGCTTTTTTAGCGAAACACTCACGGTGGTGACAGCCCGTGGTGGCTCTGATTGTGCATTTCGTTCGGTACACTCTATTGTTATTGTTCTTTCTTGTTAATAAAATGTGTTTTTTTTTCTTTAATGTTTTTTTTGTTTTGTGTGCTTTATGATTCTGTTGTTTCGAATTTGTTTTCTTCAATGTTTCCGTTCTTATTCATATTATGTGATTGTGTTTCGTGTTCTTGTGTGTTGTTTCTTGTTCTCGATTGAAAATAAGTTGAACTCTGGAACTCTGCACTTCTGCAATTCCTTTTTGGAATCAAACGACCCCGAGGTGGGCATGCATGACCGAGATGTCTTCTCGAGTCAGAGAAGAGTTCAGCGAATAAAAATTGTTTTTGTCAATTGTTTTGTCTTGAAAATATGATTTAGACTCTGTAACTCCACATAATTGAAATTCCTTAGGAATTACATGACTCTACAGTGAGCATGAATGAACAAGAGGTCTTCTCGAGTTTGGAGACAAATCTAATGAAAAAAAATATTATAATTCATGTTTTGTTACTGTCATTTCATATTAGTTATAGTTTTATATGTTTTAGAGTAGATTTCATGTTTCCATTGCATTTAGAATAAATTACATCTCTGTTATTGATTAGAAACATTAATTAGCTTTGAATTCATTGTGGTTTGGATGAACTGAGTGATGATTATTGACTGTTAAGTTCTGAAAATGAACTTTAAGACCCTGTGATGGGCTTATCTTAACAGGATGTCTTCCTGATATATGATCAAACACTCTATACACTGAATCTATATGAATTTGACTCTAGTTTTTGTTCTAACCAATTTTCTTTGTTCTGATGCTTTTGTTTTGGTTCTGTTATGTGCATAAATAAATTCTTTTCATTTACTGTTCGTAGCTCACATTAGTTTACATATCCAGTAACTTTAATTCTCTTGCACTGTTAATTTTTAGTATTCGTAGGTTAGTTTTAATTACATTCAATTCTCATTTTAGTTTAGGTTATGTTCTGTTATACATAGGTTCTACACTTTAGCTTAGGTTTTCGGTTATATTTCTTTATCATATTCCTTCTTTTCTTTTAAACAAATTATAGTTTAGCTTTCTTTATATTTTTAATTTCTTTGTTTAATTTCTTTTCCCCACCTTGTCTGTTAGTTAGTAGTAATTAGAAAATAAATACAAGATTAAACTTTATCTTTAGACTTAATCATAGTTGAGTCCTTAGATTGATCCTTGGTTATCCCTCTACTACATTAGTGGGGAAACTGAGTTTGTTGGCTTTGATGTGACTAAAAGCGAGTTTAACAAATGGCGCCGTTGCCGGGGACTCAGCAAGTTAAGTTTTAGAGTGTTTAGTTAGTCTTGTTTAGGTTATTTTCTTCAGTGCATTTTTGTTTTGTGTTCATATTTCTTTCTTTTTAGCTGAGGATCTGTTTCTGCATTGTAGCATTTGGGAATATTGTTTTTTTTCTTTTTTCCTGTAATTTGTTTTGGACTTTGATTTTAATTCTGGAAGCTGTCTTGGTGGTTATTTTTCTAGTTATTGTGTGCTTGATTGACAAATTCTTTTAGAAGGTTTAGGCTGACTGTGTTCTGCCAAACCTTGGGGAATTAGTGAGTTTTGTTTGGGGTAGTTTTAGTGGCCTGAGAGTGTTGTAACTGGGCTGTTTAGCATGACTTTTCCTATGGAGAAGTCCATGAGAGATTTGGCTAACCAAGAAATGGGTCATAAGTTGGTGTGCACCCATTTACCTCTGGAGCAGAATGCATCTGGAGTTGAGCTTGTGCCTGGGTTTATAAAGCTGCTGCCCAACTTTCATGGATGGGAGCATGAAGACCCTCATCAACATATCAGAGAATTTATTCTAGTGTGTTCTTCTATGAAACCGTCTGGAGCTGCTGAAGAATTGGTTATGATGAAGGCTTTTCCCTTATCCCTGCAAGACACTGTCGGGTATTGGATGATTTACCAGTAGCAGCCTTTTAGAAGTTGGCAAGAGATGCAACTTAGATTCTTGAATAGATTTTTCCCAGCATCTAGAGTATCATACTTTAGGAGGCAGATCTGCACCATTGAGCAAGGGCAAAATGAAAGTTTGGCTGATTTCTGGGACAGATTCAATCAATTATGCCTCATGTGCCCAAATCATCAGCTACAGGATTCTCTACTCCTAACATACTTCTATGAAGGTCTGCTGAAAAGGGAGAGAATGTTGGTTGATGTGGCTGCTGGAGGTTCCTTAATGAATAAAACTCCAACTGAAGCAAGACAACTGTTGAGCAATATTGTTGAATGCTCCTATCAAGGATCTTTGTACAATGAGGCTGTTGTTACTGTACCAGAAATTGGGGCAGAATCCAAGGACTTAAGGGAATTGACTCAAGTGATGTCCCAACTGGTGGAGAAAGTGATGTTGTTGAACCAGGAACCTTTAGAGGAGAAGATGACAGCATCAGGGATGTTAGACTGGTCTGAGAACACTCTAAATGCAACCTATGATACATCAGCAAATAATTGGAAAGGGAACTGGAGTACAGTGAACGTGCATGGACCTCAAAAAGGTTGTGGGGAGAATGAACAATTAGCTGGTTGTATGGGAAATGATGAAGGAAACAGTGTGGCAGTGGACACTGCTTCTGCAGAGGAGACTGGAACTACCAAGAATATTCCTCCTCACTTGAGTGGAAAGTCTAATCTTGGGAAAATGCAGCCAACCCTACAAAAAGAGGTGCAGTTAGACAGGACTGCTATTACCAATGCAGTCATGTTAAGAAGTGGAAAAGAGTTGCATGCTTCAGTTGAGAAAGAGAAAAATGTTGAGGATGAGCAACAACCAAAAATAATAGTTGAACCACCCTTCCCTGTCAAATTTGCACCTGCAGCAAAGAAATTGGAAACTGATGCTGATTTATTGAAGATTTTTCAAAAGGTAGAAATTAATATGCCTCTGCTGGAAGCAATTAAACAGGTGCCTAAATATGCTAAGTTCCTTAAAGAGGTTTGCACCTATAAAAAAGGATTGAGGAGGCCACAAATCAAGAATATTTCTACTATTTCCAAGTTGGGGCTGCCTCCTAAACATAGTGATCCAGGGCATTTTACCATCCCATGCATTATTGGAGAACATACCATTGCAAATGCTTTAGTGGACTTGGGAGCATCCATAAATGTCATGCCCAGTTCTGTTTACAAGGCTCTACACTTGGGGAAATTAAAGCCTACATCTGTTATCATTTAGCTAGCCAATAGAAGCACTGCAAAACCATTAGGCATTGTGGAGGATGTGTTGGTGAGGGTAAACCAGTTGATGTTTCCAGCAGATTTTTATGTTTTAGAAATGGAGGGTGAGGATTCAAGGCAAAGTCCTACATTGATTTTGGGAAGACCATTTTTGATGACAGCAAAAACCATTATCAATGTGCATGAAGGACATTTAACTATGGAGTTTGGAGACACCCAGGTCAGATTCAACATTTTTGAAGCCATGAGTCACCCCCTGGAAAACCATTCAGAATTGTTCAGCTATTCAGAAACTTATTGCAACAAGTTGGAGCTTCTGGAGCAATCTGATCTAGACACAGTAGAGGGAGAATTACAATCTGAATTCTGCACCTGGGGTGAAGAGAAATGCCTTGAAATAGTGGGATTACAAGCACCAGATGAGGAGAATGAATTGGATATAGATGGTGCCTATAAAAAGGGTGAAAAATCTGCACCAGAAACTCCAGAGCAGCAGCAAAAATCTGAATTAAAGTTGCTGCCTCTGCACTTGAAATATGTTTATTTGGAAGATGGAAATAAATTCCTAGTGATTATTTCAACAAGTTTGAAGCCTGAACAGGAAAGACAATTGCTGCAAGTTTTGAAAAAGCATAAAAAAAGCTATTGGGTGGACATTGGAAGACATACCAGGGATCAGCCCTACCCTCTGCATGCACAGAATATTGCTGGACAGTGATGCAGTTCCTGTCAGGCAGTCTCAAAGGAGGTTGAATCCAACTATTCAAGATGTGGTGAAGGATGAAGTGAGCAAGCTCTTAAAAGCAGGGATGATTTTCCCTATTTCAGACAACACTTAGGTCTCACCAGTTCAAGTGGTGCCCAAGAAATCTGGAATGACAATTGTAAAGAATCAAGATGGGGAATTTGTACCTACTAGAGTTGCAAATAAGTGGAGGGTTTGCATTGATTACAGAAAGCTAAATCTGGCCACAAGGAAAGATCACTTCCCTCTCCCCTTCATAGACCAAGTCATTGAGAGGTTGGCAGGTAAACCTTTCTACTGTTTTCTAGATGGTTTTTCTGGGTACATGCAGATTAAAATACACCCTAAGGATCAACATAAAACCACATTTACATGTCCATTTGGCACTTATGCTTACACTAGGATGCCATTTGGACTATGTAATGCTCCTGCAACTTTCCAAAGATGCATGTTGAGTATTTTTTCAAATTTAATAGAAAGTTGCATGGAGGTTTTTATGGATGACTTCACGGTGTTTGGAGCTTCATTTGATGAATGCCTAGGAAATTTAGAAAAGGTATTGAAAAAGTGCATCGAAACTGATTTGGTCTTAAACTTTGAAAAATGTCACTTTATGGTCAATGAAGGGGTAGTGCTAGGACATGTCATTTCTGAAAAGGGCTTTCAAGTAGATAAATCTAAGATTGATGTAATTTCTGCCCTACCTTACCCCTCCACTGTGAGGGAAGTACGTTCTTTCCTAGGACATGCAGGCTTTTATAGGCGATTCATTCAGAACTTTAGCACAATAGCCCTGCCACTTTCTAGACTGCTACAAAAGGAGGCAGTCTTTAATTTTGATGAGGTTTATAAGGAAGCTTTTGATGAGCTGAAAGAGAAACTCACCACTGCACCAATCCTTCAACCTCCAAATTGGGAATTACCTTTTGAATTGATGTGCGATGCTTCAGACTTTGCATTGGGAGTTGTGTTGTCCCAAAAAAGTGAAAAGATCCCTCATGTCATTGCATATGCGTCAAGGACCCTTGATGTTGCCTAGAGGAATTATACTACCACAGAAAAGGAGTTGCTGGCCATCATTTTTGCCTTGGATAAGTACAGGCCATACCTGTTGGGAACAAAAACAATGGTTCACACAAACCACTCAGCCTTGATATTTTTAATGAAGAAAGCTGATTCAAAGCCTAGGCTCATGAGGTGGCTGCTTCTAATGCAGGAATTTGATATAGAAATTAAAGACAGAAGTGGAGCCTTAAATCAAGTGGCTGATCACCTAAGCAGAATAGCAGGGAAGGAGGAAGAAATTCCACTGAATGAAAATTTTCCAGATGAGTTTGTATTTTATGCTCTAACTCAACCTCCTTGGTATGCTGAACTGGTCAATTATTTAGCTGTTGTTGTTCTACCTGTTCATGCATCTAGGCATTATATAGATAAATTAAAATCTGATGCAAATTATTATGTGTGGGATGACCCCTATTTGTGGAGGTTTTGTAATGATAAAATCATTAGGAAGTGTGTGCCTGATAGTGAAATAAATGGAGTCCTACATGGCTGTCATGATACTTTGGTAGGAGGTCATTTTGGCCCAACTAGGACAGCTAGAAGAGTGTTAGACAGTGGGTTCTTTTGGCCCACTCTGTTCAAAGATGCTGATAAATTTGTTAAGAGTTACGAGGTTTGTTAAAAGGTTGGGGGGAATATAACTAGAAGAAATGAGATGCCTCTACAGAAAGTAATATTTTGTGAAATTTTTATGTTTGGGGCATTGATTTTATGGGACCCCTGCCAAACTCATCTGGGTATTCTTACATTCTTTTGGGTGTAGATTATTGTCTAGGTGGGTAGAGGCAAAAGCAACCAAATCTAATGATGCTAGGACAGTCTCACAATTCTTGAAGACTAACATCTTCTGTAGGTTTGGGGTTCCAAAGGCAATAATTAGTGATCAAGGCACACACTTCTACAATCAGCTCATAGCAACACTTCTAAGCAAATATGGAGTCAAACATAAGGTGTCTACACCTTACCACCCACAAACAAATGGGCAGGCAAAGGTGTTTAATAGAGAAGTGAAGAAGCTGCTCCAAAAGTTGGTCCAGCCAAATAGAAAGAATTGGAGTCAGTTGCTCGATGAAGCACTGTGGGCACAAAGGACAACATACCGCACACCACTTGGGATGTCACCTTTCAGAATAGTATTTGGCAAATCATGCCATTTACCAGTGGAAATTGAACACAAGGCATTCTGGGCTGTTAAGAGGTGCAATTTGGAGTCTAATGAAGTTGGGAAGTAGAGGAAATTGCAGCTGCAAGAGCTAGATGAAATCAGGCTGGAAGCTTATGAGAACTCAAGATTTTATAAAGAGAAAGTGAAGAGATTTCATGATATGAATATCTCAAGGAAAGAATTCAACTTTGGGCAGAAAGTGCTTCTATACAAATCCAAGATGAAGCTGATAGCTGGCAAGCTCAAGTCAAAATGGGAAGGCCCATATGTAATACTCAAAGTTTTCCCAAATGGGGCAGTGGAGATTAGGAAATCCGAGGTTGATCAGTCATTCATGGTTAATGGTCATCAATTAAAGATCTACCAAGAGAAGCAGCCTTTAGAAAATGAGGAAAGCACACTGCAATTCAATGATCTAGTTCTAGAAAAACCACCATGAATAAGCTTTATCTCATCCTTTTCATTTCTTGTTCTGATTTTAGTTAATTACTGTGTTGATTCTGTTATTGTAGACGGTATATTCTATTTTCCTAATAATTTTCTAGGTTTTGTTGATTTTTTTTTGTGCTCTTTAGTAATTCTAATTTGTATATATATCCACGTGCTATCTGTTTTGTACATCTGTTTTGATTCTGTGCTGATTTGGTCTTTTATTCGAGAAACTGTTGGTGTTTATTGTGTTTGTGTGGCTGAATGCTTAGTCAATACATCTGTTGAGGATATTTAGGCTGAATTCAGAGTGCATTTTATTCATATTATAAGTTTTATCTCTGAAACTGTAAACTAATGGGTGTTCATCCAACTGTGGGAGTAAAAGTGTATGACCAGGGCCAATCATAGCCATTTGCTTACTCTAGATCCAGAAATTGGCAGAACCAGGAAAGGGATCAAGAAGGAAGGGCATCAGGGTGAATCTGAGGCTTCTGGATCATTTCCCCCTTCATTTGAGTGTTTATCAGATACATTTGAGACTGAAGACATGGCTACTAAGCAAAGAGAGAGAACATTAAAGGAGCTGGCTAATCAGGAAATTGGATTTCAGCCCTTATGTATCCAAGTGCCGTATGTGCAAGGAGCTCCCAACTTTGATCTTAGGTCTGGTTTCATCCAACTTCTACCAAGGTTCCATGGGTCAGCAGGGGAAGACCCTCACAAGCATATTATGGAGTTCACAGTGGTCTGTTCAACTATGAAACCACTGGATGTGCCTGAGGAGATTGTCAAGATGAAGGCCTTCCCCTTTTCACTGCAGGATGCTGCCAAGGAGTGGCTATTTTCTCAGAATGTGTCCCATAGCTAGCTGGGGTGAAATGAAGAGGAAATTCCTGGAGAGATTCTTTCCTTCTTCAAGGACAGCAGCTGTGAGGAACGAAATAAGTGGGATAAGACAGCTGCCTGGGGAGAATTTGTTTGAATACTGGGAACATTTCAAGATGTTGTTCTCTACTTGCCCCAACCATCAGATAAGTGAGCAGCTGTTGTTGCAATACTTCTATGAGGGACTGCTACCTCAAGAGAGAAACATGATAGATGCTTCAAGTGGAGGAACTTTGATGGACAAAACACCTACAATAGCAAGGAATCTCATAGCTAATATGGCTGAAAACTATCAGCAAACTTATACCAAGAGTGGCAGCAACAAGGGTGTCCATGGGATGCAACTGAATGCAATCTCATATTTAGTAAGGACCAACACGTTCACTTGAAATAACCTACTGTTGGGGAATAAAATTTTGGAGCTGATTGAGTTGATGAGGCAAATGGCTGTGGGAGGCCAAGTAAATGCAGTAAAGAAGCATTGTGGGCTGTGTGCTTCGGATCAGCACTTCATAGATCAGTGTGCTCAAATTCAAGACAGTTTTGGAGCTGAATCCGTGGCAGCTGTGTACCAGAGCCAACAGGGAAATTTCAGGCAGGCCCACCAACCATGGTAGACCTAGAATCAGCAGCAACAATATAATCATGCCTCCAGTTCACAGAATCAGGGGTGGAGGAATTGGATGAACCCCAGATATGAACCTCCTCCATACAATCAGCAAGGTGGCCAGCAAATAAATGGGCTGATGCAGAGCATGAATCAGTATGCACAGTAGTATAGGCAGAATCAGCCACAAATGCAGCCCAAGATGGACCTAAGTCTGGAGGCTACTATTCAAGATCTGAAGATGCAGATTGGGCAGTTGGCACATGCTGTGAATGAGATGGTGAATCAGAAAGCGGGAGGCATCCCTGCTCAGCCTGTTGTGAATCCTAAGGAAGCATCAAGCAACACATATAAGATTATGAGAATAAGCTTTCTTTTTCCTGTTCTTATCTTTGTATTCTTGTAATATGATGTACATTTTATTTTACTTTCTAATAATGCTTCTGTTCACGGGGAGTTCAAGTGTGTTAGTTTTCATAGTTGCATTCATATACATTTTATATCCTGTTGTGTTCAATTGGTTAGCATTTGCTCTTTAGTAGTTCTACCTTGTGTATATCCATCTTTATATCTATTTTTGTGCATATCAGTTTTGTTTCTATACTGTTTAGGAGCCTTACCTACTCACACATTGAGGGCAATGTGCCTCTTAAGTGTGGGGGTGGGAAGGTATAGGTAATTTCTTTTTTTGATGTAAATAAACTCTGTTTAGAATCTGTTTTTGAGTAGAAATAGGGGTAAATTTATTTTTTCTGAACTATTTTTCCCTTTAGCGGTAGGTCTGGTTTATAAATACTTAGTGTAGGTTAATATTTTTGTTCTAATCTGTTTTAGCTTTTAATTTTTTTAGGTTTTGATTTAGCTTGTAAATAGAAGTTGCTTTAGGATCTGTTTGTTCTAGGATTTGTTTAATTTCCTTTCTTTTGTTATCTTCTTTTTAGACGTGTAACTAGGACTTGTTTAGATTATTTTCTTTTCCTTTTGCTGTTTTGCTTTGTAGAGCTTTAGTTTAGATTCTTCTAGGTTACATTATGCTCTGTTTTAGTTTGTCTAGGTTGTATATAGTTAGGTAATTCTGTTAGGTCTTTCTAGGAGCTTTTAGGTTCTGTTTTATGCTTTTCCTCATTACTTGCTGAATTCATTTAATTTTTAGCTTTATTTCCTTATATTAGAATTGTCAAGAGTAGACTTAGCATTAGATTTAGGCAGAGGTAGTTCTAGCATTAATTTTTTGCAGCTTTAGTTCATTTCAATTCAGTAATTTTTGCATAGGATGAGTAGCAAGTCAGTTTTAACAATTCTTAAACCCTTGAGAGATTTTGGGCTAGTTTTTGTCTTTCTTGTGTGATAACATGCATGTTTAGCTGTCATTCTGATTTTGCATTAATTCTTTATTGATGTGCTTGCTCTTGGTAACTTTGAATATGATCTAGGCATCCTTCATTTTCAGCCATAGCCAATTTAACTTACCCATTTCATTTCTTACCATTGTACCTTGTCTTGAGCCTTAGCCTGTTTTCTTGTTCCATTCATTTCAAGCCATTTCCCTAACCATTACATAACCTTAGAGATTTGTGAGACTTAGGGAGGAGTCTAGAACTTGGTGAGTGCATGAAAAAAAAAGTGAGGCCAGAGATGAAAAATAAAAGAAAAATGTGCTGAAAAAAAATCTGGTTTGGTTGAAAAGAATGAAACAGGTCTGGAAATCAGAAAAATAATGTAAAGGAAAGATCTGGAATGTGTGTAAAAGAGAAAGAGGACCAGAAAAAAAGAAAGAAAAATAGGTTGGCCAAAGATTAAAAGTTAGACGTTGCACTGAGTTCTAATTTTCTTAAATTTTCTTCACATTTCTCTGTTTCATCTTAGTTCCCATTCTTTTCTGTTTTTCCATTCCATTCCATGAACATTACAAGCCAAATAAAGACCTATTGATTTAGAGAAACCTTGAGTAGAGCACTATCATTTAGAATTTTTTCAAAGTTGTGAATGGTAGTTAGCATGACATGAATGAGTGAAACAAGATAACCTAAACAGTTGAGTGATTGAGTGCATACACTGCATCCTGTGAGGTTGAGGTTGACTGCTACTCTTCAATATGTTGTCTTTGCTGATTTTGAGTGGATTAAACTGTTTCTCACTTGCTGGAAATGCTGAAGCTTGAGTTTAGAGTTAAGATTTCTTTTGTGCAGTTCTGATTTGATGAAATAACTAGAATTGATATGTTTTTGGCAGGTTTAAGAAGCTGAAATAGAATTTATAAGTCTCTTGTTTTGTGTAGAGTCTTTTCTTTGTAAATTGAGTCTTTGCTTTTTCTTTTTGCTTTTTAGTTTGTCCCTGCCCAAGAGGGCAATTGTCTAAGTGTGGGGTGTGATAACTCTCAATATTTGCATATTTTTCTTTGTTTAGAAGCTTTTGTTAGTATATTTTAGTCTTTAACTGTGTAGAATTAGGATAGATTTAGGTTTTTCTTTAAATTCTTTAGTTTTATAAAATTGTAGTTAAAATTGGGATTTTAGTAGTATTTTGTAGAGTTTTTTTTTTAATAATTAGAAAAGTAATATTTTTTTTTTAGAAAATCTTTTGGTAAAAATTCTTTTCTTTCATTTGATTTTCTTTTCTTTTCTTTAATTTTGTTTTTTTATCTTTGGTGCAGATTGGCCATTGCAATGTTGATTGGATTAATTGGGCCTTGATCCCACTTTGGGCCACTAAAATCGCACTAGAGCAGGCGTTGTTGCCCCAATTGAAGCAGCTGCAAAGCTGATTTCAAATTGGGTCGCTACTGGAGTTGAAAGACGATTGGGCTATTGCAATTGGAGGACGCTGCCTTGCAAGGATATGGGCTTAAGTGAAACGGTGTGCTTAGTGGAGATTGGCGTTGCTGCATACTTGGTCTGCTACTGGAATTAAGCTGAAAGAGTTAAGTGAAGCTGCGCGTTTTGGTAAGTAAGGCTGAAATCGCTTTAGGGGTCTCTAGATGGCACATTTCATTTGAAAAGTTGCTTGAGCCATTCACTTAGAAGAAGAGAGAAACACCCACGTGCTAGGGTTCAAGAGAGCTAAGAGCAGAACGTGATCAAACCTGCCCGGAGAAGATGACCGGCGAGTGAGGGTCATTGACCGGAGCTGACCAAGAAAAGTAATTGGAGGGCTGGTGATCAATGTGGACAAAGAAGGTTAGCCGTCCGATTGAAGTGAAGAAAGCGTCAAGAGCAAGCTTCCCTTTTCCCCCTTTCATTTTTTCTTTCTTTCGTTTTCTGCAGACCCTATAAAAAGGGTGTTTTTCCATGTAAATAGACTCTGGAACAAACACCTTCAGCTACCATTTTTCATAATTTTAGACTAGGGTTTCCATTTCTCGTGCTTTTTGAGCGAAACACTCACGGTGGAGACAGCCCGTGGTGGCTCTGATTGTGCATTTCGTTCGGTACACTCTATTGTTATTGTTCTTTCTTGTTAATAAAATGTGTTTTTTTTTCTTTAATGTGTTTTTTGTTTATTGTGTTTTATGATTCTGTTGTTTCGAATTTGTTTTCTTCAATGTTTCCGTTCTTATTCATATTATGTGATTGTGTTTCGTGTTCTTCTGTGTTGTTTCTTGTTCTTGATTGAAAATAAGTTGAACTTTCGAACTCTGCACTTCTGCAATTCCTCTTTGGAATCAAACGACCCTGAGGTGGGCGTGCATGACCGAGATGTCTTCTCGAGTCAGAGAAGAGTTCAGCGAATAAAAATTGTTTCTGTCAATTGTTTTGTCTTGAAAATCTGATTTAGACTCTGTAACTCCACATAATTGAAATTCCTTAGGAATTACATGACTCTACAGTGAGCATGAATGAACGAGAGATCTTCTCGAGTTTGGAGACAAATCTAATGAAAAAAAAATATTATAATTCATGTTTTGTTACTGTCATTTCATATTAGTTATAGTTTTATATGTTTTAGAGTAGATTTCATGTTTCCATTGCATTTAGAATAAATTCCATCTCTGTTATTGATTAGAAACATTAATTAGCTTTGAATTCATTGTGGTTTGGATGAACTGAGTGATGATTATTGACTATTAAGTTCTGAAAATGAACTTTAAGACCCTGTGATGGGCTTATCTTAACAGGATGTCTTCCTGATATATGATCAAACACTCTGTACACTAAATCTATATGAATTTGACTCTAGTTTTTGTTCTAACCAATTTTCTTTGTTCTGATGCTTTTATTTTGGTTCTGTTATGTGCATAAATAAATTCTTTTCATTTACTGTTTGTAGCTCACATTAGTTTACATATCTAGTTACTTTAATTCTCTTGCACTGTTAATTTTTAGTATTCGTAGGTTAGTTTTAATTACATTCAATTCTCATTTTAGTTTAGGTTATGTTCTGTTATACACTTTAGCTTAGGTTTTAGGTTATATTTCTTTATCATATTCCTTCTTTTCTTTTAAACAAATTATAGTTTAGCTTTCTTTATTTTTTTAATTTCTTTGTTTAATTTCTTTTCCCCACCTTGTCTG
This sequence comes from Vigna reflexopilosa, assembly GCA_027742785.1. Classification (NCBI taxonomy): domain Eukaryota; kingdom Viridiplantae; phylum Streptophyta; class Magnoliopsida; order Fabales; family Fabaceae; genus Vigna; species Vigna reflexopilosa. Next base: position 270,009 of record CM050926.1, on the reverse strand, counting down.
TTAGTTAGTAGTAATTAGAAAATAAATACAAGATTAAACTTTACACTTTAGACTTAATCATAGTTGAGTCCTTAGATTGATCCTTGGTTATCCCTCTACTACATTAGTGGGGAAACTGAGTTTGTTGGCTTTGATGCGACTAAAAGCGAGTTTAACAGTCATTTCATCTTGCATCAACCTTCCTGGTAGAATCACCTGTGCTCGTATGTGTGCAAGAACAATTTCTTCAATTCTGAGATCTTTATGTAGAAAAATGTTTTCCCTTTCTTTATTAACAGGAATTTTGACCCATCCTCTATAGAGATCCTTTTTATTTAACTAACGATTTATTTGAGTGTTTGGCATATGAGAGGAAATTCCTTTAGCCCTTAGCCCTGTTGTCTGTCACCAAACATCATTGTTGATGATGACATCAATTCCTTTAACCCTTGAGCAAATGTTAGCATTTAGAATTCTCAGGTGATGATAGAATACTCTAACAAGATCAGGATACCATTCTCCATTCATCTGTACTAAAGTTGACAGATTTTGACTCTCAATCCATTCAGGAAATTTAAAGTTTTCCTTTCTAAATAATCTCAAATCCAGATACCTTGGCGAAATAACCACTTTAGGATATTCATCAGTAAATCTCACTCTAGAGTCTTCATCACTAATCCAGCCATTTGCATTGGCATCTCTAGTGGTTGCCATGCATTTTTCTTTCCCTTTTCCTTGAGGGATGAGTCGAGGAGGCCATTCCCAGAGACACTCAGGATACACAGAATTCAGTCAAGGGTCATTGGAAATACACAAGTAGTGTGTGTGCTAGTGTCAGGAATAAAGTACGGCTAAGACAATGCAGACAGAAATGGTGCGAAGGACCAAATCACAAAACGACACATTTAAAATTTTTGTAAACCCAAAATAGAGGTTTTAAGTCGATTTGATTAAAATGAAAGTTGACTCATGTAACAGACAGAGTTTTCAAAAACAAAGTTGTACATGTAAAGACATATAGTCGAATAAGTTCATAATCAAGTCGACTAAAGTTTGTGAAAATCAATTTTTTCAACCAAATCAATTAGTCAAGCATACAGACAATCATACACAAAATCAGACATCAAACAATCAATCAATTAATGCATGATGCAGTAAGCTGAGTATATGTTACCAGTTGTAGACACTCAAGATGTATGATATTGTCAATTTGGTTCATCCTTGAGTTCTCACTACACCTGCCTGTAGTCCTGCAAAATAGCTCAAGTTTTGGTTGCAGGTACGCATTTGAACTTGGGTCCTTGATTGTTAGTTGGTGTTAGATGTTCTTTAGGTATCCACACATATAAACCTTTTGGAACTCCAACTCTTCTATAACAATAGTTTCTAACAGTATGATCAACATAATTATAATAAAAGTAAGCATTTTTAGCAGGTTTGCTTAAGTTAATAAACTTCTTTGCATTAGTTCTGTTAAACTGAGCTTTATAGCATGTTCCTTGTCTGTAAATAGCTCTACCAGAAGACTTTAATACAACATTTAAATTGTCTCTACCTTGAGTGAATTTGGCTAGCGTGCTAGTCAAGTAATCTATTTGTTCAATATGAGTAGGACATTTTTCACAAGCTTTCTCTACTGTAACAGTCTCAATTTTAACTTCTTTAGCAGACATTAAAGCATCATCTAACTCCTTCTGTAATTTCTCATTATCATTCACAAGGTTATTAATTCTATGCTCATAACCTCTCCTCTCAGAGTTAAGTCGATTAACCTTATATTGTAGTCGCATAGCTTCAGCATGGATTTCCTTAAATGCTTCAATCATCAGATCATACTTCACCTTTATTGGTTCATTCTCAAAATCTGCATCGCTGTCATAATCATCCCATGTTGCTCTATCCATATAGCATATATTTGACTCTTCTTCGTGATCAGCATCTTCATCACTTGATGCATCAGAATCACTATTATGGAAACCTTCTATTGGCTTTCTGGTTTGGCTTTAATTCTAGAAAATCTGGTTTAATGTGTCCCTCTTTGCCGCATTCATAGCATTGAACAGCATTTGATCTGAAGCCTTTCTTTGCTTTACTGTGACCTGCATGGTTAGTAAGTTGACTATCATTTTTCATAAGTTGACTAAACTTTCTTACCATCATGGTCATCATTTCTCTATTGTCCATCTTTGCATCTGAGTCATCCTCTAACTTTGAGGCTTTCTTGCTTGTTGCTTTCAGAGCAATGGACTTCTTTTCTTCAATCTCTTCTTCATCCTTCAGCCTTCCAAGTTCCAACTCATGTTCTCTTAACTTGCCGAACAAGGTAGCCATATTCATGCTTGTAAGGTCTTTAGATTCATAGATTGCAATGACTTTTGGTTGCCAGCTTCTGTTCAGACTTTTCAATATCTTGATGTTAATTTCCTCTTTGTCAAACACTTTGCCAAGAGCCATAAGGTGATTTACAATGTGTGTGAATCTTTTTTGGACTTCATAGATTGTCTCTCCAGCTTTCATCTTGAAAAGTTCATACTCCTGAATTAAAGAATTCTTCCTTGCTCTCTTGACTTCATCAGTGCCTTCATGTGTGACTTCCAAGACATCCCACATCTCCTTGGCATATTTGCATTGATATATCCTAAAAAATTCATCAACAGTTAGTGCAGAGGCAATGATATTTCTAGTTTTAACATCATACCTTGCTTTTTTATTCTCCTCTTGAGTCCACTCAAAAAATTTTTTCAAAATAGTTTTTCCTTCAATAGAGTGAGTAGGCTCAAAAGGACCATTTAAAATTGCATCCCAAATTCCTCTATCCACAGATTCAAGAAATATTTGCATTCTGAATTTCCAAAAGGGATAATTTTCACTAGCAAACAGAGGTGGTATGCTTGTAGATACACCTTCACCAAAAATTTGGAAACTGGAAGTTATCCCCAGGTATATAGTCGATTCAAGAAAAACAGAAGTCGACTAGTTTTTCAAATATCTTATGAAAACCAGCTCTGGTTCCAATTGTTGGAAAACAGGTAGGCTTCGTTTCAAAACCAAGAGGGGGGCTAATTAGTGAGGTTTCAAAATCAGAGTCTTTTCAAAATCTTTTTCACAAAGTAAAAAACCTTTTCACAATTTCTTGAATTGCAAGTAATGAAAATTTAAGTGCAGTGGAATATCAAAGTAGACTACGTGATTAACAAAGTCGACTGAGTGTAAAAGAGTAGGGATAGAGAATTCAAACGCAGGTTTTTATATTGGTTCGGCCTCAATGCCTACATCCAGTGTCCTTCCAATCCCAGGAAGCAAATGCACTATAATGGTCAAGTTTTTACATCAAGGCTTTTATAGAGACCTCCACATCAAAAATATAAAACACCTCTCTAACCCTCTAACCAAAATATAGGCAATACACATAGCAAGATCGGCAGTAAGATATCCCCTCTTCTGCAATCTGCAACCCACTTTGAACAATCCTCAAAGTGTCCAGATTCCACGAGTCTACCCCCTGTAATCACAACAGGTACAACAACCTCAATCTTTACGACGTTTGAGAGAAATCTTGATCAGCAAGCAAGCACCACAATGTTTAGAGTTGATCAACCAATAAGCACAGCAAAATTCTCCTTCAAAACCTCTTCAAAGAATGATCTCCACGGTCTTCTTGATGAGTTCTTGGAGCACTAAATCACATAGACACAATCTGAAACAGAATATGAAAATGTTAGTTTTCCAAAAGTTCTCTGAATAGTTCAGGTCGCATCTATTTATAGATTTCTATAGATCAGACGCTCCTGTAGTCGACTAAGCTACTAATAGAGTCGACACAGTGATAACAGTTAAGTCGAAGTAGTAGCTGTCAAGTCAAATAAATTAATATCACATTCAATACAGTTGACTCTCATTCAATGCTTAACTAACATTTGAAAATATAGCCGTTACTATTCACAAGCATAACAGAATTTCAAATAAAACAACTAACAAATTCGAATGCAAAGCGCACACAATTGACTTTAACACATCAGTACATTTAGAAATTCTTTTCATTGTAAAATCTCACATAGCACTATATTTGAAAATCTATACAAAGTCTTTAGTCTTAGTCGAATCAATTAATAATGAAGTCAACTTAGGACTTGCAGATTTGCCACACAACATAAGTTCAACTGATAAGTATGAATATACAATGATAAAAATGTAACAATGAAATTATCAAATTGCAAACATACACACAGATTAATCAATTTATCAATCAGATTAATTCATCTATCACAAATTTAATTGCACACAGATTGATTTAAGACTAAAATATAATTTTCATTGATAATGAAAATGATTACAACCATATAAAACCAAAAGATATGGCTTACAATGCCATTTACTACAAAAGATAAACCAAAATGACACAAAACAACCACCAAGACAGAACAAAACAAGTCAAGACTCTAAGACCCTATTCTGAGTCAGACATTTCCATGGAATCCTCTTCACTGGAGTCATCATCCTCATTTGATTCCTCTGTTGATGTAGAGCTTTCCACATAATTCTTGATGATTTCATCCATTTTCCTTTCCATGCACTTTATTGTTTTCTTCATCTTATCAGTTTTTTCAGATGACCTTTTGAATTTGCTCATCACAAATCTTTCAAATTCAGATTTGGGAGAAAAAGAAACAACTCAAGTGATTTATGAGGAACAATGGTTTTGATCTTTTTCCAACTTAAGAACCTATTACGAGCATCATCGTCACTTATCCAACCAATAGGACTTGCCTTCCTTGCAGATGGGGGAACCTTCCTGATGTGTTTGGATGAAGAGGATGATGCCATTTTTGTAGGATTAACTAGAAATACCTTACACAGGTTTTAGGGTTTTGTGTTTTTGCAATACAGAATACATTCAATGCATACTATGGTTTCAAAGCAGAACACATATAAGGGTACGCAATACCAATTTTCACAGAATCAGGCCCATTTAAAAATTTAAAGCATGAAAGCCCATATTAGAGATTTTAATCGATTTCTTTACTATCAGAATTGATTCCATGTTTAACAGTTTCACTCAAAACAAAGAAACACACAAAAACTTATCTGATTCCACACTTAACCCAATCGATTAAAAATCGTGAATCACAATTTTTCATGCAACAGATTAATCAGATAATCATTCATCAAACATGCACACAACAATCATACACATACAAATTTTTAATGCATGAGTGCATGAAAAATAATTGTTTCAATTACCACATAAAGATATTCAACAAATTATGAAATATTCCACTGCATTCTATCCTTCAACACCATACTGCTTCAGTAGCAGCTTACTTACCTACAAAATAGTTGAAAGGTTTTGTAGTAGGTGCCCATACAAACTTGGGTCCTTTGTGGTTAGATACAGTAGGTTGTTCCTTTGGAATCCACTTGTATTTCCCTCTAGGAACTCCAACCTTTCTGTAATAACAATTTCTAATAGTGTGTCCAATAGTATTGCAATAAAAACAAGCATTTGCAATAGGTTTACTCAGATCAACAAATTTCTTAGAATTAACTCTATTACTTTTAGATTTGTAACCTCTGCCTTGTTTATTTATTGCTCTACCTTGAGATCTTAACACAGCATCTAGGTTATCTCTTCCTAAAATGAATTTTGCTAGAGTGCTAGTCAAGTCGATTTTCTTTTGATGTACAAGGCAGTTTTCACATTTCTTTTCTACAATCTTAACTTCAGTTTTAACAGTTCTAGAAGATTGTAAAACAAATTCTAATTCCTGATTAAGCTTCTCATTATCTTTTACAAGATTACCAATACGGTATTCATAATCTTTTCTTTCTAATCTTAATCGATTTACCTTATATTGAAGTTTCATAGCTTCAGCATGTGGCTCTTGAAAGGCGTCCAATAACAAGTCATACTTCACTTCAATTGGTTCACTTTCAAAATCAATATCATTGTCCTCTAAATGTATTGGTCCTGCCATGAAACACAAATTGGACTCCTCCTCAACACTACGGTCATCATCACTAGAAGAATTGTTGAGATTGTTGATAAGGGAAGCACTGGTTTAGCTAAACCTTAATCTCACAGTGCTCTAGTTACTATGGTTTTTTATGATGACAACACATTATTAATAACACATGTATTGTTATGTGTTACATGTTCTATTCTTTATTGTGGATAATATCTTAATGAACATGTTTTTTGTTGTTTCTAATACATGTATGCATATTCACTGATTTGATACTTGATACATCCTTATGATTGCATTACATATGTTTATGAAAAGGAAAACCACACGCACTTTGATGAACTTACAATGTGTGGCAAATCTGCAAGTTTTAAGCCGACTTCAATATGAAGAGAGTCGATTAAAACTCGTGACTTTGCACAGATTTTCAAAAGCAGTGTTGTGTGTGATTTTGCATTGAAAAGATTTTCAAATTGACCTAAAGTGTCTAAGTCAACTACATGCGCAGTGGATCCGACTTAGTTCGTTATTTGAGTTGAAATTTTGTTAATGCTTGTATACAGTAACAACTATATTTCAATTGGTTGTTAAAGCATTAAATGAAAGTCAACTATATTAATTGCAAAATCAATTTGGTTGTTATGACTGCTGCTAATTTGCTTATCTGTTATAACTATCTCGTGGCACTCGCCTACATTAGTAGCACAGTCGACTACAATAGCGTCTGATTTATAGAAAACTATAAATAGACGTGACTCTGTTGATCACAAAACTTTTGGTTGAACTGACATTTTCATTTGTTGTTTCAGATTAAGATTCTGTGATTGATTGCTCCAAGAACTCATCAAGAAGACCATGGTGATCTTTCTTTGAAGAGGTTCTTTAGGGAGAAGATTTTGTGCTTACTGGTTGATCAAGTTCTACACATTGTGGTGTTCTTCTGTTGATCAAGTTTTCTATCAATCTTTGGAAAGATTGTTGTTGTTGTCCTGTTGGGATTACAGGAGGAGAACTCGTGGAGTTTAGTACACTTTGAGGATTGTTCAGAGTGGGTTGCAGATTGCAGAAGAGGGGATATCTTGCTGCAGATCTTTGTGTTGCTGCCTATATTTTGGTTAGAGGGTTAGAGAGGTGTTTTATATTTTTGACGTGCAGGTCTCTATAAAAGCCTTGTTGTAAAAACCTTGACCATTATAGTGCATTTGCTTCCTGGTTGTGGAAGAACACTAGATGTAGGCATTGAGGTCGAACCAATATAAAAACTTTGCGTTTGATTTCTCTATCCTTACACTTTTACATTAAGTCGACTTAACTGTTTACGTAGTCAACTTTATATTTCCGTTGCACTTAAAGTTTTCATTCCTTGTGATTCAAGAAACTTTATGAAGGTTTATACTTTGCGAAAAAGATTTTGAAAAGACTCTGATTTTTAAACCTCACCAATTCACCCCCCCCTCTTAGTGTTGAAACTAAGCCATCCTATGTCCAACAATTGGCACCAGAGCTGGTTTTCATAAAATATTTGAAAAACTAGTCGACTTCTGTTTTCCTTGAATCGACTATATCCTGGATAATGGCTTCCAGTTTTCAAACCTTTGCTGAAGGTGCATCTACAAACAGACCACCACTATTTGTGGGTGAAAATTATCCTTTTTGGAAATTTAGAATGAAAATCTTTCTTGAATCCGTGGATAGAGAAATTTGGGATGCAACTTTGAATGGTCCTTTTGAGCCAACTCACACTGTTGATGGAAAAATTGTTTTAAAATTTTTTTTCTAAGTGGTCTCAAGAAGAGAACATGAAAGCACAATATGATGTCAAAGCTAGAAATATCATTACCTTTGCACTAACTGTTGATGAATTTTTCGGGATATCTCAATGCAAATTTGCCAAGGAGATGTGGGGTGTCTTGGAAGTCACTCATGAGAGCATTGATGAAGTCAAGAGAGCAAGGAAGACTTCTCTGATTCAAGAGTATGAGCTTTTCAGGATGAAGACTGGTGAAACAATCTATGAAGTCCAGAAAAGGTTCACTCATATAGTAAACCACTTTATGGATCTTGGCAAAGTCTTTGACAAGGAAGAAGTCAATATACAGATTCTGAAAAGTCTGAACAGAAACTGGCAACCAAAAGTCACAGCAATCTTTGAGTCCAAAGATCTAACAAGCATGAATATGGCTACCTTGTTCGGCAAGTTAAGAGAACATGAGTTAGAACTTGGAAGATTGAAGGATGAAAAAGAGATTAAAGAGAAGAAGTCCATTGCACTAAAAGCAACAAGCAAGAAAGCCTCAAAGTCAGAGGATGATTCAGATGTAGAGATGGACAACGATGAATTGATGACCATGGTGGTAAGGAAATTTAATTGACTTATCAAAAATAACAATTAACTTACTAACCATGCAGGTCACAGCAAAGCCAAGAAAGCTTACAGGTCAAATGTTATACAATGCTATGAATGTGGCAAAGAGGGGCACATCAAACCAGATTGTCCAAACCTTAAGCCAAAGCAGAAAGCCAACAGAAAGTTTCCTCAGGACAAGAACAGATAGCAGAAATGAGCTTACATTGCTTGGGAAAATAGTGATTCTGAAACATCAAGTGATGAAGATGTTGATCGTGATGAAGAATCAAATATTTGCTATATGGCTGGAGCATCATTGGCTGACTATGACAATGATACAGAGTTTGAGCAAGAACCAATCGAAGTCAAATACGACCTACTGTTGGATGTTTTCAAAGAGATTCATGTTGAAGTAATGTGTCTGCAGTATAAGGTTAATCGACTTAACTCTGATAGAAAAGATTATGAATATAGGATTAATAATCTTGTCACTAATAATGAGAAATTACAAAAAGAGTTAGATGAAGCCTTATTGTCTGCTAAAAATATTAAAATTGAGACTATTACAGTAGAGAAAGCATGTGATAAATGCCCTACTCATGTAAAACAAATAGATTACTTGACTACCACGCTAGCCAAATTTACACAGGGTAGAGATAACTTGAATGATGTATTAAAGTCTACTAGTACAGCTATTAACAGACAAGGGATTAGTTATAAAGCTAATTCTAATAGAACCAATACAAGAAAATTTTCTGATTTAAGCAAACCCGTTAAACATGCTTGCTTTTACTACAATAGTATTGGTCACACTGTTAGAAATTGTTATTACAGAAGAGTTGGAGTTCCTAAAGGCTTATATGTATGGATACCTAAGGAACATCTGGCTACAATTGACAATCAAGGACCCAAATTCAAAGGGTTACCTGCATCAAAAACTTAAATTGTTTTGCAGGAATTACAATCAGATGCAGTGATGTGCAGTGAGAACTCAAGGATGAATGAACATGGCTACATCAACCATCTTGAGTTCTACAACTGGTAACATGTATTATCTTACTACATCATGCATAAAAAGATTGTTTGAATGATATGTGACTGATTGTATGTTTGTTTAATTGTCTGTTTGAATGATTTGTTTGAAAATCATATTTCACGAATTTTAGTCGACTTAATTATGAGCCTAGTCGAATTTGTGTCTATGTATGTCTGTATTTGTTTTGAAATCTTTATGTCATACAGTAGTCAACTTTGATTTTATTCAAATCGACTTAGTGTCTCTGTTTTGGCCCTCAAAATTTGAAAATTTAAAAATGGGCCTTGTTTGAGTATTAACTTGTCTACGCCTCTATATATGTGTGCATTGTGTTTTTTTTATTCATACACTCTGTAAGGAAAACCCTTATTTTGGTGAAAGAAGTCTCTACATTCTTGAAAATGGTTGCCTCTTCATCTCGTCCTAGTAAACGATCAGTGTCTACAATACGGGAGGGGAATCCATTTGGTTGGTTCAGCGATGATGAGCAAAGAACTGACTTCATATGTAAGTGGGGTTTCAAAGAAGTTATACGACACAAATGTGTGAGCATTCCCTTCTTTTGTAATGAAGGCTTCGCTTTTCAAGTGTGGTTGGATAAGGCTGGTTTGACAAAGTTTGTTAAACTTCAAGGTGACTGCTATCCAAACCTGGTAAAAGTCTTTTATTCTAATCTGAGAATAGTGGCAATAGTCTGAAATCGAGAGTGAAAGGTGTTGATATCACCATAGATTATTTCATATGGAAATATGTTGTAGGTCTGCACCAAGAAGGACTAATGGCTCATCAAGGGATTCCTGGCTTCTACATGAACGACCTTTACAACAATTTCTTAAAGAATCCTGATTTGGCTGGACAGTATGAATCTTTTAGTATCAAGAACCTAAGAATGAATGAATGTCTATGTGCATATATGATCACCTGGATATTGCTTCCAAGGGAGGATGATCATTCGGTGCTAAACGAGGAAGACATATATCTACTATATGCTTTGCAAATTGGTACTCCAACTAACTAGGCATATGTAATTCGTGATCACATGCTTAAGTTTACTAAAAGAAAAGGGCTCAGTCTTCCATACGGGGTCTTCATCAGCAGAGTACTAAAAATGCAAAAAGTAGACCTCACGAATGAAAAGGTCATCAACTGTAGCAAGAAATATATGATGGAAAAGCTATTCTTGGACACTGTAGGATTCAGAAAATTGAGAAATGACTGGATCATAATGTTGGAAACAGGATGGCTTAGTTTCTTACACCAATAGGGGGGGTGAATTGGTGAAACTTAAATCAGAGTCTTTTAAAAATATTTTTCACAAAAGGATGATCTTTCAAAACTATCTTGAAACACACAGAATAAGATTTTTCAAATGCAGCGGAATATAGTTGACTACGTAAAAATTAAAGTCGACTTTGAATGTAAAAGTGCGGGGATAGAGAAATCAAACGCAGCTTTTTATATTGGTTCGGCCAACCTGCCTACATCCAGTGCCCTTCCAATCCCAGGAAGCAAATGCACTACAATGATCAAGGTTTTTACAACAAGGCTTTTATAGCGACCTCCACGTCAAAAATATAAAACACCTCTCTAACCCTATAATCAAAATATAGGCATATACAAACAAAGACCAGCAGCAAGAAATCCCCTTCTCCTACTGTCTTCAACCCTTTGAGCAACACTCAAAGTCCAGAACGTCGCACATCATCTTCCTGTAGTCACAACAGGGCAAACACCAATCTTCACAAGATTAAGAAAACCTGATCACGAAACAGACACCTCAAAGTGCAGGTTGATCAGTCAGTCAAAGCACACAATTCTTGCTCTTCAAGTAATCGCTAACGATAAACACCACGGTCTTCTCTATGGATTCTTGGAGATTTCACACGTTCTGCAAGAGATCAATAATCTGAAACAAATCAATCAAATCGTTAGAATCACTCTTGTCTTTACAGAATTCAAATTCGCGTCTATATATAGTTTTTCATAAAACTGACGCTCCTGTAATCGACTGTGCTACTAATACAGTCGAATGTCCTTAGACAGTTATAACAGTTAAGTCAAACAGTAGCAGTCAACAACAACCAAATTGATTTTGCATTTAATACAGATGACTATCATCAATGAAATAACTAACTTTTGAGATATAGCCGTTATTGTACACACAGATAACAGAATTTCAAACACAACAACTAACTAATTCGAATGCACATTGCACATAGTCGACTTAGACATTTCAGCACATATTGAAATTTTTTTCAATGTAAAATCTCACATAGCACTATATTTGAAAATCTGTGCAAAGTCTTTAGTCTTAGTCGACTCTATTAATAATGAAGTCGACTTAGGACTTGCAGATTTACCATACAATATAAGTTCATCAAAGTGCATGTGGTTTTCCTTTTCCAAAACATATGTAATGCAATCACAACAAATGTCACATATATCAAAATAGTGAATATGCATTCATATATCAGATTTCATACAAACATGTTCATCAAGATAACAATCAATATTAAAGATTGGAACATGTAACACAGTATAATACATGTGTTATTAAAAAATGTGTTGTCATCATCAAAAACCAGAGTGATATAGATATTTTGTTATCAACAATCTCAACACATAATTGATGTTATTCGGAATACAACTGAAATGAATCCTTTAAACATTGATACATCCAGATACAAGTTTCATCTCTAAACCATATTTGAAAAATTTGTGGATGAAAGATTTAAGAGACTTGATGACAAGATGATATTACTGCAAAGGTCACTGTCTGAGTTGCATGGGAAGATGGATTATGCACTTCGGATAAATGCCTTCGGAAACACCTCTGTGGATGACTCTGACAGCGGAAAGAACAGTGTTGACAAGAAGATTCTAGAGTCTTCTGAATCAAAATAAAGTCTTGTGTTTACAGTAGTGTGTCTTGTGTCTTTTGTGTGTGTCCTTGTTCTTAGGTTGTTCTTTTGATAATGGCTTAGATTGCTATTATGTATGTCTTGTTCTGTCATTCAATGTAATATCTTTTGAACAAGTAATAAAATAAATTGTTTTTAATTCAAATTCATTAGCTCTAAATTTCTTGATTGAATCTGTTTGGATGAATATTGAATCGACTGAGTGATTATTGAAGTTGACTATGCACATACTCACTGTTACATTAATTGTTTTGCATACTCACTTCTTATCTGTTTAATTTATTGCATTACTATGATTCTAAACTGCTTGGTCTTTAAGAGACTATGAAAGGTTTTGCAGGAAACATTGCTTTGGAACTTACTGCTGGAATAACAACTGTTTTGAAAAGCAATGAAATCGACTTGATAAATGGTTCAATCGACTTATCACTTACAGGGGGTTATAAATTCCATTAATTGGAATTTGGTTATTAAGTTGCTTGATCATTCTATATCAGTTGTCTTCAATATATCTCTGTTCTTATATAACTGTTTTACAATGAGATTATATTGTGAGATTGTTGATAGTTGTATCTTTGCTTGATTGAATTGTTTGCAATCATAACACTGATACAATCTTGATACAAACTGATTATATGCTCTGATACTTGTGTAACTACATTGTGCATTTAAATCTGATTTTGTTGTATGCATAATGACAGGGGGAGCATTACTTGATTGCATAGATTTTTTCGCATGCCTACATTTTAGGGGGAGTTTATCTATCTCATGTGAATATTTGTGATAGGGCGAGCATCTTTGTATGATTTATCTGTTTACATTGATTTACACAGATGCATCTCTAGTATTTCATGTTATCAGCATATCCATATCTGAAAGCAAACCTTTTTTGCTAATGCACAAAGGGGGAGAAATGTATGAAAAGTTAGATTAATCTGCTTATTTGCTTGATATGTGATTGTTTGCTTGATACTGTTTTACTTAGAGTAATTGAGCTGAAATATGTTGAAATTATCTTTTGTTTGCTCTAATACATTGGAAAGATCATTTAATCACTTGTTCTTACTGATTGCTTATATTAGCTCTGATTCTAGTGATTACTTGACTGATTTTATGTGTTGTTTGTGTACAAACATGGTTTCTTATTAATCATGGTTGTGCATCAATAAAAAAGGGGGAGATTGTTGAGATTGTTGATAAGGGAAGCACTGGTTTAGCTAAACCTTAATCTCACAATGCTCTAGTTACTCTGGTTTTTGATGATGACAACACATTATTAATAATACATGTATTGTTATGTGTTACATGTTCTATTATTTATTGTGGATAATATCTTAATGAACATGTTTTGTGTTGTTTCTTATATATGTATGCATGATTTGATACTTGATACATCCTTATGATTGGATTACATATGTTTATGAAAAGTAAAACCACATGCACTTTGATGAACTTACAATGTGTGGCAAATTTGCAAGTTTTAAGTCGACATCATTATGAAGAGAGTCGATTAAAACTCGTGACTTTGCACAGATTTTTAAAAGTAGTGTTGTGTGTGATTTTGCATTGAAAAGATTTTCAAATTGAGCTGAAGTCTCTAAGTCGACTACATGCGTAGTGCATCCGACTTAGTTAGTTATTTGATTTGAAATTCTATTAATGCTTGTATACAGTAACGACTATATTTCAGTTAGTTGTTAAAGCATTAAATGAAAGTCAACTGTATTAATTGCAAAATCAATTTGGTTGTCATGACTGCTGCTAATTTGCCTATCTGTTATAATTGTCTGGGGACAGTCGACTTCATTAGTAGCACAATCGACTACAAGGGCGTCTGATTTATAGAAAACTATAAATAGACGTGACTCTATTGATCATAGAACTTTTGGTTGAACTGACATTTTCATTTGCTGTTTCAGATTAAGATTCTGTGATTGATTGCTCCAAGAACTCATCAAGAAGACCATGGCGATTTTTCTTTGAAGATGTTCTTTAGGGAGAAGATTTCGTGCTTACTGGTTAATCAAGTTCTGCACATTATGGTGTTCATCTGTTGATCAAGTTTTCTATCAATCTTTGGAAAGATTGTTGTTGCTGTCCTGTTGGGATTATAGGAGGAGAACTCGTGGAGTTCAGTACACTTTGAGGATTGTTCAAAGTGGGTTGAAGATTGCAGAAGAGGGGATATCTTGCTGCAAATCTTTGTGTTGCTGCCTATATTTTGGTTAGAGGGTTAGAGAGGTGTTTTATATTTTTGACGTGGAGGTCTCTATAAAAGCCTTGCTGTAAAAACCTTGACCATTATAGTGCATTTGCTTCCTGGTTGTGGAAGGACACTAGATGTAGGCATTGAGGCCGAACTAGTATAAAAACTCTGCGTTTGATTTCTCTATCCTTACACTTTTACATTAAGTCGACTTAACTGTTTACGTAGTCAACTTTATATATCCGCTGCACTTAAAGTTTTCATTCCTTGCGATTCAAGAAACTTTATGAAGTTTTATACTTTGCGAAAAAGATTTTGAAAAGACTCTGATTTTTAAACCTCACCAATTCAGCCCCCCCCCCCTCTTGGTGTTGAAATTGAGCCATCATGTTTCCAACATGAATCATGATCATTGATCTCCCCCGATATAAGTTTTCTTCTGCTTGCTTCTTCTTTTTTCCTAAGGATACTTGGTGTCAGCCTTCAACATGTTTTTCACTTCAGGACAATCCGGCTTTATATGACCATCCTTGCCACATTCATAGCATGTGACAGTATTGTTCCTTGAGTTCTTCTTTCCTCCTCTTGAATAACCTGCATTGTTAGTTGTAGTATTTCTATTCTTCATGAATTTTGTAAACTTTCTTACCATCATATTCATGATTTCTTTTTATGGCATTTATGCATCTGTCTCAGCCTCAGATTCCACTTTCTTAGAGGATCTTTTGCTTGTAGCCTTGAGAGCAATCGATTGTTTTTGCTAAATTTCTTCTTCCTCTCTCAATCTACCAAGCTCTAGCTCATGTCCCTTGAGCTTTCCAAACAAGGTTGCCATATACATGTTAGTCAAATCTTTAGATTTGGATATAACAGTTACCTTAGGTTGCCAACTTCTGTTTAGGCTCTTCAAGATTTTGATATTAATCTCTTCTTTCTCAAATGTCTTGCCGAGAGCCATCAAATGGTTGAAAATGTGTGTGAATTTCTTCTGCACATCATAGATAGTTTCCCCGACTTTCATCCTAAACAACTCGTATTCCTGTGTTAAGGAATTCTTTCTGGCATGCTTCACCTCGTATGTTCCCTCGTGTGTAACTTCAAGGACCTCACACATTTCCTTTGTTGTCATGCATTGAGAGACCCTGAAAAACTCATCCATTGTGAGAGTGATAACGGTCTAAAAACCGTTATTTTTATACTTAAATTTGATATCAAAACACACCCTTTATGGCTTAGAATCAGCTTAGAATCAAGTAAAACACTTAGTTGAGTCACATGAGAGTCAAAAGTTGTTTTTAGACATATTATGCTTGTTTTGCATTATTTTGCAGGGTTTTGATGAGAATTGAAGATGGAAGTGAAGAAGGGAGGACTTAGACTCAAGAAAGAAGGAGAAAAAGGAAGAAAAGAAGAGTCAAAGTCACCGCTCAGCGCTATTTTCCAACGCTAAGCGCCAGACTCGTGGGAGTAGCCACTGCCTCTCGCTCAAGCGGTGCTGCTGAGCGTTCAGGCGATTTCGAGGCAAACTGCTGAGCGGTGGGATGGACCGCTGCGCGGTCAGGTGATTAGAGGGAAACCGCTGAGCGGCCAAATTAGGCGCTGAGCGGTGGAATGCTGGGCTTGGGCTTAAATTCTGTTACTTTTATGCGTTATAAATAGCCCCAGTGCGACCTTCAGAGAAGTCTTTTGGCAGGCAGAGACGTCCAGAGCACTTCTACACTCATTGGAGACGGTTTCTTGGATGCTTAGGCTCCAATTTATCAAATCTAGGGTTTACTCTTCCATTCTTTCATTTAATTCCATCTAGTTTCACCATGTCTATGGTGAACTAAACGCTTTGTTGTTGGGGAACAATGTAATCTTTTGAAACTCTCTTATATTGAAATTCTTGTTTTATTCATATGCTTATATTATCAATTGTTGGGTTTCTTATCTATGCTCAATGCTTTTATCGTTTAACTCATTCGGTAAGAAGATATTTGCCTTTGTCGACACGGGGAAGTCATGAACTGATAGGGAATTCCTTGATTAAGCAATACTACCTAGAGATAGGGGTAAGACGATCAATTGTATTTTGCTTCTGTGATATATGCATTGCTAATTACTTAGGGAGACTAGAGATAGTAAACTAGTAGTTAGTGATAGGCTCTTTTCGCCGAGAGATCGGGTTTAGGGTAGGCAAAGAAAGTTTGCATGACAATTAGATAGTAAAGCGAATTAAATAAGAAAAGTAGATATAAGAGGGCAAATAAGATGAAATTGTAAACCCCAACAACTCCATTCATTCATATCTTTTCTTTGCCAATTGATTCACTTGCATTTGCATGTTTATTTTCGTTCTTTGCATTAAAAACTTAGAATTATTTCTTTCTCAAGTCTTATGCAATCAATCTACATGAAAGATAAGGCCTAAGAGTCCTTTGGGAGAACGATACTCGGTCTTACCGATTATATTACTTGATAACGATCTGGTACACTTGCCAGGGGTTTAACAGAGAGCAGAGGCAATTACATTATGAGCCTTTACATCATAATGTGCTCTTCAATTCTCATCTTGAGTCCACTCAGAAAAATTTTTTAAAACAATTTTTCCATTTACAACATGAGTGGGTTCAAATGGACCATTGAGTGTTGCATCCCAAACACCCTTATCCACTGATTCAAGAAAAATTTGCATTCTAATTTTCTAGAAAGCATAGTTTTCACCAACAAATAGAGGTGGTCTATTTGTTGATGCACCTTCTCCAAATGTTTGAGAAACAAAAGCCATTTTCAGGATCGAGTAATCAATTACACACAAAAGTTAATCGATTTGTTTTTCAAATATCTTTTGAAAACTAACTCTGATACCAATTATTAAAAAAGATGTGCTTCGTTTCTCACACCAAGAGGGGTGGGGGGTGAATTGGTTTTGTATAACAATGAATGCTTTTGAAATCTTTTTCAGAAAACATTAAGTCTTTAAACTTTTCTTGAATCGCAAGTAAGAAGGTCTGCAATAGAACAATACGCGTATTCGAATACAAATAAAATGCAATCGATTAAATGTAGAGAGTTAGGGAGAAGAAAGTGCAAACTCGGATTTTTATACTGGTTCGGCCAACCAGCCTACATGTAGTGTCCTTCCACTCAACCCGAGATGGAAGCCAATGCACTATAGAGATATGAGTTTTTACAACAAGGCTTTACAGCGACCTCACGTCAAAATGTAAATCACCTCTTTAACCCACTAATCTAATATAGGTAGAAACAAAAACAGACTAGCAGCGAGAACAATCCTCTTCTGTAGTCAACCCTTTGAGATTCCCCTCAAAGTCATGAACCACGTTCTTCTCCCTGTATACACCATAGGGAAACAACAACTCTAAGAGATTGCAATAACTCCTTATCAGAAGTAAACACCTTCTGTGTGCAGAATGATCAGACTTTACAAAACGAACAATCTTGCTTCACAAGAAACCTTCAAGACTTGGTCACCACGGTAATTCTTGGTTCTTGGATCTTTTCTTTCTTCTGTAAAACTCAAGGCTTTAATTTGAAACAGATATGAAAGTGTAAATTCACAATTGTCTTACAGAATTCAAATCATGCGTCTATTCAAATCAAGGCTTTAATAGCAGTTAACACCACTAAATTAATGCTCAATTAATGTAATCAATTTGCAATAAATGTTTGGTCAACATATTTAAAAATATGACCGTTGTGACAGTTATGTCAAGCAATGAAATAATTTTCAAATCTCTAACTAACTTAATTGAATACATGATCCATGCAATCGATTAAGTTTCAACACTTAGCATATTTTGAAAACTATTCTTCTCAAAATCATCACAGCACACTTTGAAAAATATTTGTGCAAACACACGAGTTTTAATCGATTTAAACACTAAAGTAATCGATTCAAAACTTGTTGTTTTTCCAAAGTTTTAAACTTAAGTTGTCTGATGACCTTAATTGATTAACACATCATTGTAATCGATTTGGTCATGTAGATATGCTTGGTGCATGTGATTTTCTCATTTCCAAAAACACATTTTATGCATACACAAATACATACATATTTCAAACACAGTAGTATGTAGTAATCATCACAATATGTTCACATATATGCTTGTATAAATCTCACAGTAAGCATAAACATATATCATATATCGCAATACATACACATGTGTTTTTATTAAACAATGTGATGTCATCATCAAAAACACAAGGACATATATCACAGAGATTGTGGGGTCAGCTAATCCTGTGCTCCCCCTATCAACAATCTCAACAATAGTTTTGGGAAGTTTAATTCCAAGAGTGATAAAGGAATTATGCTTGGTTATTCAGAAACTTCAAAGGCATTTAGTGTTCATAACTCTATATCCTTAAAGGTAGAGAAAGCCATCCATGTTAAATTTAACCATGAGCCTGACCTTAACAAGTCAGAGCTAGACAATACCTTTTCAAAACTGCAGATAGATGACACATCACCTAAGGAGACAAACACATCTATACTGTCTAAGGCATTCGGTGATCCAAATGAACAGTAAAGGCAAAAACAACTCAACGATATACCTGAAAGGAAGAAAGAACCTAATGGTCTACATCGTCTGATGGTTAAAGATCATCCCTCAGAGAAAATTATAGGAAACATCAATGAGAATGTCAGAACAAGATCTTAGCATAAACAAACATAAGCTACTCTCATCTTCCAAATTGAGCCATACAATGTTAACAAGGCTTTAGAAGATGAATCATGGGTAAATGCAATGAAGGAAGAGCTAGAACAATTAAAAAAGAATGATGTGTGGAAGCTTATGGAACTACCCCAAAGGAAACATGTGGTTGGAGCCAAATGGGTTTACAGTAACAAGTTAAACAAAGATGGGAAGGTAATACGAAATAAAGCAAGATTGGTTTTAAATGGTTATTCACAACAAGAAGATATTAATTACACTAGCTCTAGTAGCAAGGTTAGAAGCCATTCATATTCTTTTATCATTTATTGCCCTCAATAAAATGAAATTATATCAAATGGATGTAAAAAGTCCATTCTTAAATAGTGAAATAAAAAAAAAGTGTTTGTGGAATAATCACCTATTTTGAATGTTCAATAAATCTAAACACATTTTCAGGCTTAACAAAGTCTTATATAGATTGAAACAAGCTCTCAGAGCTTGATATGAAAGGTTGAGTCTCTACCTCATTGAAAATGATTTTACAAAAGGATAGGTAGACACTACGGTTGTTTTGCAAATATGTCAACCGTGATTTTATTATGATTCAAACGTGTGTGACCATGCATGCATATATTATTTCTGTGAGTATGTTCTTCTTTGATATATATAGCTAGCTATTTTTATCTTGTTTCACGGTTTTTGTATGAAGTTTTTCTTGTTTTTTTATCAACTTGTATTTGATTAATTATCATCTTTATTTATTTCTAATACCTATTCGATATTATATCACTTATATAAAACATAACAAAATTATCTTACTTGTTACGATAAAAAAATTGTTAAAAGTAAGGTTTCTGAAATTGAGACATGTATCTCAGAAAAACTTAACTTATCTTTATCTTAACAGGGAGGATGACTTAACTTTTAACATTCTGAAGTGTGATTTCAACCATAAAGAATAGAGTGGAGTGCCCTTATTAGAGAGAAATGGTGCTTCCTTTTC
Source organism: Vigna reflexopilosa (assembly GCA_027742785.1). Taxonomy (NCBI): domain Eukaryota; kingdom Viridiplantae; phylum Streptophyta; class Magnoliopsida; order Fabales; family Fabaceae; genus Vigna; species Vigna reflexopilosa. The sequence goes on along the minus strand of CM050926.1, from coordinate 249,890 downwards.
GGAATAGAACGCGTCTCGCACAAATGAATCAAGGGTATATATATAAAAAAAGTTTGATTAAAGCCAGTGACACTTTTGACCATGTGCGAAATCACCAGGTTTTAGCATGAGTTATGAGTTTGATGAAATTAGGTCAATTTCAATGATCCAATTCAACATTATATTAGTACAAAAATGAGTTAACTTATTTCAATTACTTGAATGTGGACAATTTTAAGAATTACAACTTTATTATAACAATTATGGGTGGACCATTTAATTATGGGATATAAATTAGTATTACTTTTGCCCATCATTATTGGTATATTAATATTATTATTAATAACAGTAGTAGTAAAAATAATAGTAGAATATTTTATATATTAAATTTATATTGTATGATAAATAATATGTAAGATAATTATAATTTTGAATTTAGTGGAATTATCCATCTTAACCATGCGTTCACAAACTTAAATTAAGTCAAATTTGATTTCAAATTTTAAATTAAATTTCATGTTAAAGTGAGATAAATTAAATTGAACTTATCTTTAATCTTTTATTTATATATATATATATATATATATATATATATATATATATATCTTCTTTGTAATTGATAGTTTAAGATTTTAAAATGACTTTGCATAAAACTTAAGATTAGAAAATAACAAGACAAAACATAAGAAAATAAATGCAAAATTTAAAAGCAAATAATTTTTTTTTTATAATTATTATTTGAGATTTAAGAGAAAGAAGGTAGACACACTTTTTCAATAGAAGAAAGAAAAAAGCAACTGAACCTCACTATATATGCTTCGTTATTAGGATATTGACAATTTTTCATTTCTCTTTTCGCAAAATTTCGGATCTCTTCAGTTTCATTGAATCAAAACCCTAATTCCCTCAATTTCACTTTTCAACATCGAAAAACCTATCTCTCTCGTTCTCGCTCTAAGTTCCCGACCGTTTTCCCGTTCTACAGCTTGATTCTCAGGTTCTTTCTTCTTCTCCCTCTTCTTCCTCCGCCTCTCAATTCTCTCCATAGTTTTTTCCTTTTTAATCTCAACCATAATTATAAATTTTTTCCAATTAAACTCTATTATTTGGTTTCAGTTGTTTAAGTTGTATTTTTCTTTTGCTTTCGCAATTTTGGAATTTCGCGATTTGCATTCGGTGGTTATTCGAATTTTTGGAATCGGAATTGCGGGGACACGTTTGGATTTGGTCTGAGTTTGGTTTTGTTTTTGATGGATCCTTGGTCGGGATTTGCTGTGGATTTTGGCTTGTGTTGCTGATTTTGATTGTGCTGTACTGGGTGCACGTTGGCAATATGTTCTAAAGACTGAAACGACAATAATGGCTTTAATTAGTAGCATTGGATATGCTGTAGTTGATAATATGATTTTTTTTCATATTTTTCCTTACTATATGGATGTGCTTGTTCTATTACGACTATGTTGGTGGTTGAGTTTGTGTGCAACTGGTTGTATGTGTTGCTGTATCAGATAATGCTATCTTTGTTGCAGGCAGGTTACATTTTTAGGTGTCTGCCTTTCATTAGTATAGTACTGAAACTACTGTATTAATTAATTGCTTATCGTTGTTTAAGTTGACTGTAATGATCTTTGTTATTGGTTCTTTTTGTTTTGTTGAAAATTTTGATATTATTGTACCTGTACCTGATTTAAGTGCTGTAGTTGTATCTGTGTGTTGAGTTATCTATTTGTTAGGAAATCTTCTATTGTTAGGGTGTATACAAGGGTATGTAGGGGATATTGCTAGGGAATTGGCCTGATTGGTGGTAACTGACTGCCAGCTCGGCCATGGGGTAGAATTGGAGGGAAATTCTGTTGTAAGCTATGGAGAAACATTAAACAAGAGAAGAGTAGAGAGAAGCAAAGGAAGTAGTGTCTGAGGAATGGATGCAACGGTTCATGGCCTCTCAAATATCCTACGTTACTGTATATTTTGAGTTCAGCTGAGTCAGGTTTTGTTAGATTACGTGATTCCTGAACTCTATCAGTTTCCATCCTTTCTATACTTGATTAAACAAGTTGTAGTAATATCTCCTCAGGTTTTCTCGAATCACACTCACCCCCTTTTTCTATCCTTACAATGGCCTCCCTTTTAGGGGTTGTAAGTGTAATGTTTCTTAAAAATTTTACGGGATGCATGTGTGATTAAAAAGGGATGTCAGTGGAATGTTTTAATAGCAAAGTAGAGGTGTGTGTAGGATTTTAAAATAGTTGGAGTGTAAGTGTGATTTTAAAAAACTTCTAGGGGTGTATGTGGAATTTACACAACAAATTATCTACTTTGGTTGGGATAAGGGTTACAAAGTGTGGGGAAATCCTTTTAGTCTTTTGGTTGTTTTAAAATTTTAATTGTTTTAATTTTTTCAGATTAAAGCACTGTAGTTGCATCTGTATACAGTTTGTGCACTATTAGATTCCATTCTTTCAATACTTAGATTGAAACAAATTATTGACTCTTGCTTTTCGTTCTTGTTTTTTAAAATGATAGCAATGCAATTTTCATGCTCTGTAATGTGCTTTTGTAGAGAGCATTATTTTTGGTCGTCAAATAGATTTTGCATTGTATGAATCCTTTAGTTCTCATTAAAATTTACAGAGATAATCATGGACATAAATAAGTTATTCCAGAGAAGGAAACTCTTGAGCAATGCAACAAGAACATTTGAGAATCTATGTCTGAACCATTGTAGTAAGTATTGTATGAAACACGATATGAATTGTAAGATACAATATGATTCTCCACCTCCACTATATGAATTGCTTGGCAACTCGTTTTTTCTCCCATATCTAGTTCATATGTATGTTCAATTTCTGAATCGCTTCGAATCACCCTGAATCGTAGCTTGAATTGTAGCATCTATGGACAGGGATGTTACTCGCAGTGACACCTCTCACGGTGACACCTCTCACGGTGACACCTCTCACGGTGGCACCTCCCACGGTGGCTACTCTTGCTGCAACAACTCTTGTGATGGCATCTCTCGCACAATGGCGCCTCTTGCCGTAGTGTGTGGTTGTTAGGTTCCTTTGTTCAGGAGACCAAACAAAACACTCTCTTCTCACAATAACGCTTGAAACAACAAAAGATGAAAGTATGTGTATTTATATTATTGAATCTGTAATGTATATACAGAGAAATACAATTATACGTCCCAAGGAAGCCTCCCTTCCTCCACTGGAAAATGTCCAGTCTATACCCAAAAGGAAAATATCTGATAATCCCCTTCTCCCTCTATTTTCTTTCTTATTTATACTCTCTACTAACAAACTATCCTCCTTTCTCGCCTTTAATTTCCTCCCCTCATACTTTTAACTTCGTAACATTACACCCCGCTGCAAAACAACCTTGTCCTCAAGGTTGGAACTGTGAAATTGGATCTCCTGGCTCCACTTCATCATCGTATTTTCATATGAAGGAAACCCACTGGCTACTGCCCTCCAATTCAGGTCTGGAGGCTCGGGTGGTGGCAAATCCTCCTCCAATGTTTTCCCTTCTTCCTGGATTCTATTAACTTCCAGCACTTCATAAATGGACTTAGCAAGGGAAGATTCAGATAACCTCACTGCATCAAGTCTCTTTATTACATCCCTCACTTCATCCTTTTCGGTGTCTAACTGTTCCCATGCAGCTTCCAATGCCTCCCCCTCAGCAATATAATCATTTCCAGTGCTCAATATGTCAATCATGCGATCAAACTCTTGTAGTCCACTCATCATTGCACCGCCAATAGTATTTGGGTGCTCTTGGCAAGTTGCTTCACTAGCAAAAAACAAGCAGTTATCAACTGGTATCCCTAATATAACATAGTCTTCTCCTGAGGCTCCAACCACAACATAAGAATAAGCACCATAACTGAAAGGATCCCTACCCCAATTAGTCACAACATAGGCAACAAGATCTGGAACTGAATCCTGCCCAAAAAGTTTTCGGAGAACCTTCAATGTATGTTTAACATGATCAGAAGAGCTCAAGATTTGACCATCTATGGCTGCTTTACCAACCACTAATGCAATAAGGATAGGAGCCCCAACTATTTTCCTGACATTCCAGAACATAAAGCGGTGACCTCTACTGTTTCTCTCCTCGGCTGTTGCTCCAACATAGTCCATAGCATCATCCCAAAATACATAGGAAATTCCATAGCCACTTTATTTAGAACTCCATAACCAAGAAGTTGAACAGAAGAACATTTCCATGGTTGCAAAGGTGGGGAGAACTGTATAGTTTCAGCCTTCAAACAACCAAGTGGATTAGTAACAAGGGCAACATCAACAAAGAACTCCAAATGAGCAAAGTGCCAATCCATAACCCTCCTCTGAGGGCTCAACATCTCCTCACCAAGCTTTTTTTTCACATCCCTTTTGGAATCAAATGGTCTATGTCACACCTCATTAAATCCCCACTTTAAGCCAAGTGTCACGCCCTCTGAATTTTCCCTAGGTTAGTGGGAGACAACGTTGTCAGCCTCATTTAATTTCCCCGCTCTCGGAAACCGTGTGGCAGCAGAGAGAATGAGAGTTTCCAGAAAGTAGAAGACAGGTGGCAGGCAGAAAGTGGACTGAGCGGTTTTTAGTGGAGGCAGTATTTAAGATGGGATTTTAAAATTTGGTTGCCACTTCTGCATGCAACCCTTCTTCCTCACGCCCATTTTCCAGAAACTCTATTTTCTCCTCCTCTCTAAAACCTTCAACCTTTTCTCTAGAATTCTGACCACTTCTTCTCCTCCGATCATCAACCTCCTTTCAGATTAAGTACTCTCGGTGGCAAGCTCTTTCACTTGCACCGATCAGATTTCCTTTTGGACAACTTTGGATTTTGAAGCCATAGTAGTAGTGCTGTCAAGGACTTAGAGCTAGCGGGATTTAGAGGTAAGGGAAGCTTATAAATTTAACTATGATTTCTGCACTTTGAATATGGTATGCTTGAATGATTTTACATGTATGAGTTGGTTGAATTAGTGATACTGCTTGTTGTTGGAACGTATGAATAACTGAAAAATAGATATAAGTTAAGTTGATAACTTAGTGAAATTCTGGAACTGTGACCGAGGGTCATTAGGACCGTTCGGTTTTCCCCAAAACGATCGGTCTAATACAAACTTATATTGAATCTTTACTACGTTGCTTAGTTAGTCTTTCCAAACAAGTCAAGAAAGTTTCCCTCTTAATATATATATATATATATATATATATATATAATCATCTATTTAGAACGTTTGGTCTGGGCGTTCGGTCATTTAAAGTACTCAGTCTTATATTAATAAAAGTTATTGTTGGGTGGTCGGTTTTGTACTGACACTCGTCTTTGAAGTACTCGGTTTTATATTAATAATATTCCTTGGAAGAGTGCTCGGTCTTAGACCAGCACTCCTGAAATTTGAAGTTTTCGGTCTTATACTAATACGACTTCCTTTGAAAAGTGCTCGGTCTTATATTGACACTTGATTTCCCAAAGAGTGTTCGGTCTTGTACTGACACTCAGTTTATTGAAGAGAACTCCTTCTATTTTAAGGCATTAGGCCTAAGCTGTAAAGTATTCGGTTTTCTTAGAGTTAATTAGTTGTTGAACGTTCGGTCATTTTTAGGAATTATCTATATGCGATTTGCTCGGTTTTAAATGGTATTTGGTTCCCTTCAGTGTTTGACCAGTCACTTCCTAATGTATCTTTTATCTTTTGTTTTTTTTTTTCTCTGTATCTGACCGTTCGGTCATTTCCCCTTACAGTATCTTCTAATTATATATTAAGAAATATTTCTGAATAAGATTGAGATTTGGATGATATGAAATGAGAAAGATGAAGAATATTGTGATTGCTTTAAGAGAATTCCAAGGAGGAATGTCTCATGAATTGAAATTGAATTGTAAAGTATGAACATGGTTAAGTTAAGCTATCGCTTATCCTGATATTCCGTGATTACGCCTCCTCATGTAGAGGAGGGTAACTCATGCGTGGGAATGGCAGGAGGTCCTTTAGCCTCAGGGTATTTCTATACCGAGGTAGCTCCACTGGACTAACCTCGGGTGGCGGTCTGTTGAGTGTATCCAGCCAGGTCCACCCGGGTGCACAAGCGTCATAACTACATGATTCATACAGTCTGGACAGTGTCTAAAGTGGTCGGTTATTATGATTTTTCTGTTCGGTCTTCGAATTGTTGAACTTGTGTGATGGATATATGATTCGATTGCTATGTTTTGAATGTATTTTGAAATTTATTAATTAAATTTACATAAGCTTACCCTTATTTTCCTGTCATGTCTATGTTGCCTTTCGGTCATTGGCCGATCGGTTGTTCTCTTCACTGTAATGATCATCTAATGGATGTGAGTAGAGGGCGACTTTGAAGATTCCTTGGAAGAAGCCTTGCAGATCGAACAGCCAGAGGATAGCGTAGGATCGTCCGGTCAGTAGGGCGTAGTCAGATTTAGTTCGTAGATTACTGTTCGGTATCTCTCTGTATAGACCCTCCTTTTTTAAAACCGTTCGGTAGAGATCCCCTTTTGTTGTACTGTTCGGTATTGAACTGATCCTATGACCGTTCGGTCTAATTGTGTATATTGTAATCAGACTTGCTGTTTTGTACAGTTTTTATTTCTATGTGAATTCCATGTTCCTTCTCTTTACTTATTTATTTCTCCACTGTTCTCTCTTATTGTTCTTGTTAACTCCTGAAAAAATTATAGTTTCCAATCTATATTTTTGGGATGTTACAGTCTATTTGTAGAATTGTTTTGGTCAGTTTCTTCACTGCTTTCGGTGCGTGTAGTATGCCGAATCTTAAGGGCATAATCTAAAATTGCTTGTTCACCTTTCTGAGCAACAACCAATGCCATGTCATCTATAAGGGTATTATATTCAGCTTCAAGGGCTTCATCCCTATCTGCAGGAATTTTTTGTTCTGTCACTATGTCATAAGGAGGGCAATCACTCACTGTCAACTCAAGGCCCAACTGAGCGCAAGGATCTGGTCTTCGCTTAGTGGCCACATCAGCCTCAACAACAGTTATAATGCTAGCTCCAAGAACGATAGGGATAGAAAGTGAGGAGTGATATGGTTTTCCCGATGTTTGCAGCATCAGGATTTCAAACTCTGGGATGTACTCGTCGCACGATGCCCCGATTTAGTTCGCCAAACCTCCGCATCATAGCGTCGGTGAACATCTTCGAAGTCGGATGCCTGGTTTTCTTCTGCCAGAAGCGGATCCAATAGTAACTCGCGCCTCTCTCCATACAGATATATACCAACTTCATCTTCTCCCTCTCTGTGACGTTCTGGAGATCGAAAAATTTCTCTGCCTTCACAATCCAGCCCATGGGGTCTGCTCCAACGCGCTTCATCTAGCTACGTTGCATGTCTCCACTGTCCTCTTCCGCTTCCTCCTCCGAACTCTTTGGTGGTCGCTGTTTGCGTCAACATTGATGGAATCGCAACTTCATTCGGAGCTCCGATCCTGGTTCCTAGAGTGTCGTTTGTGAGCGCAGTTAAACCTATGGAGCTCGTGAGTCAACGTCTCATCTCCGCCTTCAGTTCTTCCACCGTCGACTCAATCGCCATCACTCGTCTGTCCATTCTTCTTCACCCGCGCTCCGTTTGCTCCTCCGATACAGATCCGGCAGGTCAGACCAAACTTGTTAGGTTCCTTTGTTCAGGAGACCAAATAGAACACTCTTCTATCAATAACACTCGAAACAGCAAAAGATGACGTCTCAAGGAAGCCTCCCTTCCTCCACTGTAAAATGTCCAGTCTATACCCAAAAGGAAAATATCTAATAATCCCCTTCTCCCTCTATTTTGTTTCTTATTTATACTCTCTCTCTACTAACAAACTATCCTCCTTTCCCGCCTTTAATTTCCTCCCCTCATATACTTTTAACTTCCTAACAGTGGTGCAATCCCTTCAGTGATGAGGGAGAAGAAGCCAACAGACCTTGCGAAAGTGGCACCTCTTTTGCTAGCTACTCGTTGCAGCGACTCTCATGCTGGCTTCGTATGCAGTTGTGAGTAAGACAACCTTAGGGTTTTAGTGGGTTGGAATTAGGACCCATTTTTAACCTAAAATTTTAGCCCATTTTGTTTAAAACATTTTAAAGCCCAAAGAGTAAATGGTGACTCCCTCTAAAACTACTACTTCAGAAAAAGGTTACTCTGGAAACTGTCACTGCACCCAGAAAATTAAAAAAGGTGAACCTAACCCAATCCAACCATTATAATATTAACTTCATTTATCCACTATACAACCACTCTTTTTTAATGTGATTGTTGTTATTAATTACATCCCTACATTTTTGTATGTCTTGCATGTTTGCGAATGTGTTTGCGAATCTTACCATTCACTACATTTTTGTATCTCTACATTTTTTAATGTGTTTGCGAATCTTACCATTCACAATACGAAAAATAAGCTCTCAGATACATGATTCAACTACCATGGTTTGAACTCAATCTATGCATGCCACAAATATTCAGGGGACAGAAAAGCAGTTTCTTCTGGAGGAAACTTCTTTTAAGGATAAAGATAATCCATTTGGTTTTGTGGAATTATATTTTTTTATTGTTAGATGTTAAGTTGTGTGTTTATGTTAATTAGGCTCAGCCCATTCTGTATTTAGGGTTTAACCCTTATCTTACATTATAAATAAACTATCCTATGTGTATGCTAAACACATAAGGGAGATTTCTCCTAATCTTTTCTACTATTTCATATGGTATCTAGAGCTTAGGTTTTGTTCCAGCCAGTTCCACAGTCTCCGGTACCCATCGTCGCCGCAGTTGCCGCCGCCGTCGTCGGAGTTCTAGAATCGACCGACGACCATACCATCCGGATCGTCTCGGCCGGGCGACCACCGTGGTGCAAAGATCGCAGCGAACGGGCCATCCACGCGCTACCGCAACAGTCACCAGATATGCCACTTCCCGTCGCGTTTGTCGGCGCCTCGCCGACGAGATACGTTGCCGACCAGGACCGTCGTGATCGCCTCCTTGTCCTCTTTCTGGATTTGTTGTTGTTGTGTCAATTGGAGCACTTTGGATTTTTAGGGTTTCTCCCTGCATGGCTGCCCAACGTGATGATCGGAGTCGGTCTCGCCAGCCAGGTAAAGGACGTCCAAAATGTGACCACTGTGGCAAGCTAGGCCACAAAATTGATAGATGTTATGCGCTTCATGGACGTCCTCCTCGACCTATAGCAATGGGTAATTTTGATCCACCTCCCCGATCACCGTCTGTAGACCATCCTACTTCATCAAATACCATAAACAACCCTGCACTCTTTCAGGAATTTCTCAGATGGTATGAGGACCGTCAGCACTCTAGTTCCACTACATCTGCTTCTATTATACGCATAGGTACTCTTTTTGTTGGTCTGAGTCACTCTCTCGGATCTTGGGTCCTTGACTCAGGCGGCACTGATCATATCACTGGTAACAAGTCCTTGTTTTCTTTCTTGTCATGTCCTAGATAACAAAATCCCTCACTCTATCTTATTTCCTCAAGACCCTTTACATCCATTACCTCTTAGAGTTTTTTGGTCTACATGTTTTGTTCATGATTTTAGTCCTGGTCTTGATAAGTTATCTCCTAGATCTCACAAATGTGTCTTCTTAGGATTTCCACGGTCACAAAAGGGTTATAAGTGTTTTTCCCCTTCCCTCAATCGTCATTTCATCTCTGCTTATGTCACTTTTGATGAATCTTCGTTTTACTTTTCACATTTATCTTCTAGATCTTTACCTCCACCTGCTACTGTTGATATTCCTTTTTTCTGTGATCCTTCTCCTTCTTTAGACTCTCATTCCCCACAGGATCGTCCTTCAACTCCACCCCTTCAGGTTTATAGTCGCCACAATCGTCTCCCTCATGACTCACTTCTGGTGCCGCCTCCTGTGTCTCCTCCAGCTCCAGTAAATGAGTCTGAACTGCCCATTGCCCTCCGTAAAGGTATACGCTCAACTCGTAACCTTTCCCCCCATTATACTGTTCTTAGTTACCACAGATTATCTCCATCTTTTTACACATGTCTCTCATCCATTTCTTCTGTGTCAATTCCCAAGTTTGTGGGTGATGCCTTAACTCATCCTGGCTGGCGTGAAGCCATGCTGGATGAATTAAGTGCTTTATAGAAAAGTGGAACTTGGGAGCTTGTCCAATTATAAAAAATCATATCTGGAGATATCAAGACTGAGTTCGTTAACTCAAGCAACCAGTTGGCAGACATATTCACCAAGTCCTTACGAGGATCTAGAATTGACTATCTTTGTAACAAGATTGGAACATATGATTTATATGCTCCAGCTTGATGGGGAGTGTTAGATGTTAAGTTGTGTGTTTATGTTAATTGGGCTGAGCCCATTCTCTATTTAGGGTTTAACCCTTATCTTACATTATAAATAAACTATCCTATGTGTATGCTAAACACATAAGGGAGATTTCTCCTAATCTTCTCTACTATTTCATAGTTACTCACCCTCTGTTTTCCTTTTCCTTCTGTAGTTGGTAGTAGTTTAAACTGGGTTCTGTTGTCATCCTGTAATCCTTAAAGCACTTGATTGTTGGCAAACAGATCCATACGCATGATGGTATTGATGTTAACAGAATGTTGTCTAGTAGATGTGATTTTTTTTATTTTTATTTTGTTGATGCCTATAATATTGCTTCTATAGTAATTTCTTAGTTCACTAGAAAACAATTTAATCTGATTATTTCTCTTTTATGTTTCAGGGACATATTCTTTTCTACTAAAAAGATGTCTCCTTCCAAATCTAAGACTAAAGACAAAAAGGCAGGCAAAGAAGCTCAGAAGTCTGTTGCCAAGTCTTCAGGATCTGCTAATGCAGTAGCCGGTGTACCAGCTAGTGCATACAATCCTTTATTGGGAACATTCCATACTTTGGAGATGCAACCAGCATCTACTTCCCAAGTACAATCAAATGGCCGTTTTCGGAATATAGATGAGACAGATGAACATCCTACTGGCTCAGTGGTAGCTGGTGTGGAGTATGATTCTGTTTCTAACAATGGTAGTTGGTCTGGTGAGTCCGAGGACCATAAAGAGAAATCTTCTAATCCTCCTGCTCGACTGGAGGCAGTTCCAGGAGCTGATAATGACAAACGAGAGAAAATTCGCCAGAAGAATGAAAAGAAACATCAACGGCAGAAGGAAAGACGAGCACAAGAGTTGCATGATCGTTGCAGTGGATATATTATGTCAAGGAAACTAGAGGCACTTGCTCAACAGCTTGTGGCAATGGGATTTTCTCACGAGCGTGCAACAGTAGCATTGATACTGAATGAAGGAAGGGTTGAGGAATCAGTAGCATGGCTGTTTGAAGGTGGTGAAGAAGCAGATAATCATAAAGATACAAATATAAGTGGGAGTAATTTGAAAATAGATATATCAGAAGAACTGGCTCAGATTGCAGACCTAGAAATCAAGTTCAGTTTCTCAAAACAGGAGGTTGAAAGAGCAGTTGTTGCTTGTGATGGTGATCTTGACAAGGCTGCAGAGTCTTTGAGAGAATTGAAGATGGATCGACCATCTGGTCCACCAAAGCCAGATGAAGTTGGTGATCCTCCTTCATTTGGTGGTAAGCAGACAGGAGTTGTGAATCAAAATGCTAGGCCACAGTCTAAACCCATTCTTTCTCCGAATCAACTCAAAAAAGATGAAAAGGATTTTAACTATACCAAGCAAGCAGTTACTGGAGGGTCTGCGGAATCCAGCAACAGACCTATGCAGCCTCTTAAGAGAATCCAATCGAAGTCTGATTGGGCAAAGCCTCAACAAGCTTCAATACCAGCTGACAAGAGGTGGCCAAGTGCAGGATCTAATTCTTCGGTTTCTTACTCATTGGCATCACCATTGCAAGTGTCACCAACACCTTCTAAGACAGAAGCTTCTTATGTGGCTGTTGGAGGTGATTATAAGAACCTTCAACCTGGTCAAGCTAGGGAGCCAGTAATTGTGATGCAGCGGCCTCAAACTGTTAATACAAAGCAGATTCCAGCTGCCAGCTTAAGTTCTCCTCCTGGAATAGCTGCCAGTTGGTATCCAACTAACAGTGTAGAAATTATGAGGTCCAATGGCTTTATGTCTCAACCTCCTAGCTCTAAAAGCCTCAGTTCAAACTATTTCAGTTCTAATCAAATGTACCACCAACTTCAGGGTCAGCCTCCTCAACAGTTTGTGGCTGGCAACAGCAGTTCTGTAGATCTGCAACCAACCAACCGAGGGAGTACCCTATGGAATAGAACAATGGCTGCATCTCCAACGCTTGCAGCTGCTTCTTCTCTTGGACTCTTTTCTGGGCTGGGATCTGCAGCAACTTCAGGGTCAACTTCTCCAGTAGACTGGAGCACTGGTGGGTCAATGCAATTTGATTATACCAACATTGACTGGTCCTTGGATAGAGGCTTATCTCCACCTAGATCTAATGCATTACTGCTTGGGCTTTCACCTTTTACAAAGAGTAGTGCTCTATACGGCTCAAATGCTTCTGGTGTGGTTCCTCAGCCAGCAATTAGATCATTACCCTCTAATGGTAGCATTGCTCCCTTGCCTGGATTGCAAGATGGTGGAGTATCTCCTGCTGAAACATCAGGTTCTCGGGAATGGAGTTCTCCATTTGAAGGGAAAGATCTTTTTAGTTTACCGAGACAGTTTGTTTCTTCTCCCTCCCTGTAGAGTACAGGGGAGAAATCAAATGAATAAAAAAAAAGACCAAAAAATGTGTGGATTTGATGTTTGTTCTTATGATGCTATAGTTCATATGATGTTGGTCGTAAGCTTTCTGAGAAAAACAGGCATCGAATTTCACATGCACTGTACACTTCACCGTCGCATGCACAATTCACTTTCATACCTAAAACTTTTCCACGTCCAAACCAGACGAATTATACAAAACCGGATATTTTAGTTATACTGCAGCCTCAAAAGGAAACTGTATATATTGGGTAGAGCCGTGGAATGTCTGATAACATCTCATTACATGATTCTCCAGTCCTATGACAGTGTTGTGGCAAGTGGTACATTTTTTCAAAGGTTCAATTATTAAATTTATCATTTAATTATAATTATTTTCTTAATTTTATCACCTTTTCATTTTCATTTTATAACTTTTAATTTTTCACGTATTTTATGAATATCTTATCCCAAAACGGATCACTGAAGTGAAATTGGAATGTTTGGTAGAATTTAGATAGAGATATTTTAAGTGGTCAATTTCGGGAAATGATAATAGTTCAATGATAAATTGTGTAATGAAGTTTTCTAAGCCAAGGGAAATTCTTTTATATGACGGGTTTGAAAATAGATATAGTCACGTTACATATTGGAATAATAAAAACAATTAAAATTTTGTGGAAGTTCATCTACGAGAGATATTTGTATGTGGTGTTTTTTCAATAAATTTTCATCAATAATATGTTTAATAAAAGATTGTAGTGAGTTATTGGTGGCGTATTCTGTGTTAATATAAAAGACCTACATATCCGCATACTCTAGCATTCAATTTCAATAGGATGCCAGATTGGCAAACAATTGATTTTCATCTAAAAAAAACTTTAAAGCATATATATATCAAATGAGTTTGGATAATTTTTGAGAAAATGAGTTTGTTTGCATTTCTGGCTGGACTACCTATCCCACGTTTATGCTATTTTATTTTATTTTTTATTGTTCTATAAAATTGATTGTATGCTGAATAAAATTAAATATTATTAATATGATATATTTATAACTATATATTTAGATTTTATTTCATATTTTATTTTACTTGTAGTAAATAATAAATAAGTAATCTTAAGGTTTCTTCTAAAATTATACTTATAATAAATCTTTGTTTGGTAAAGTAGTTAAATTTAAGATTTAAAAAATTTACAAAAGGACTTTGTTATTTTTTTTTCCAATTATCTTTTAAACCCTTTCTTACACTAACTTATTATTTTAGCCTTCATAAAGGTGACTTACGAATTATTTAGAAATTTTCTAAATTAAGCTTTCCAAAATTTTGAAAACCTACCGAGGAAAGCGGTGGTGGAGGGAATAAAGCCAAGACCAACCCGGCCGAGAGCGCCGCAATGAGTAAACAACTAGTGGTAAAGATAGGGGGACCGTCCGTCCAATTGCCCTTCGTCCAGGCCATTATGGACGTTCAGATCTTTGAGCAGTTCATTCCCCTGCAGTTCAAGATGTATGATGGGATCACATATTCAAAGGCCCAGATCAAGGCTTTCACCAACGCGATGGCCTTTTGCACCGGCAGCGATGCCATCTGGTGCAGGGCGTTCTCCTTGTCCCTCGAAGGGGAAGCTTTGGAGTGGTTTAACTCACTCCCCAATAACTCCATCGAAAACTTCGAAAGCATAATATATTTAAGGGGCAATTCGTGGCCTGCAGCATGCAGGATGTGACCTTCGTCGATTTGATGAACCTTAAGCAGGGGAAGGAAGAGTCGCTGAAACTTTCATGGACCGTTATCAGAAGACGATTTGACGAGTCAAGGGCCTCAGTCTCGAGCTCGCGCTCCAGTATGTCTTGCCGGCACTAAGGCCAGGCCCTTTCAAGGACAGTGTGTGCCAACGGCCACCCAAAACTATCGAAGAGCTGCGCGAGCGGGCAGCCGACGAGGTACGCGTGGAGGAGATGAAGCAAAGCTATAAGAAGGAGAACCAGGAGGCTAAGGGGGATAAGACGGACGATAAGAAGTTCAATGGCCAATCGGGGCGGACAGGAGGTCCCAAGGTGAGGGAAGCACCTAGAGGCCCAAGGTTCCAATAGTATACTCCATTGAACGCCCCTCGAGCTCGGATACTGCAGGAAGCCTTGAGCGCTCAGCTGATACAGATGCCTCAACAGCGTCCCACACCGGCGGGAGCACACGACAACAAGCATTGCCTTTACCATCAGAACATGGGTCACACTACCGAGGAGTGTGTAACTTTGAAGGATTTAATGCTTAAATGTTTAATGCTTAATTCTCAATGCTTAATGCTTAATGCTTAATGCTTAATGCTTAATGCTTAATGCTTAATGCTTAATGCTTAATGCTTAATGCTTAATGCTTAATGCTTAATGCTTAATGCTTAATGCTTAATGCTTAATGCTTAATGCTTAATGCTTAATGCTTAATGCTTAATGCTTAATGCTTAATGCTTAATGCTTAATGCTTAATGCTTAATGCTTAATGCTTAATGCTTAATGCTTAATGCTTAATGCTTAATGCTTAATGCTTAATGCTTAATGCTTAATGCTTAATGCTTAATGCTTAATGCTTAATGCTTAATGCTTAATGCTTAATGCTTAATTCTTAATGCTTAATGCTTAATGCTTAATGCTTAATGCTTAATGCTTAATGCTTAATGCTTAATGCTTAATGCTTAATGCTTAATGCTTAATGCTTAATGCTTAATGCTTAATGCTTAATGCTTAATGCTTAATGCTTAATGCTTAATGCTAAATGCTTAAATGCTTGATGCTTAAATGCTTAAATAATTCTTAAATGCTTAAAAGCTTAAATGCTTTAATAATGCTTTAATGCTTAAATAATGCTTAAATAGTTAAATGTTTAATGCTTAATTCTCAATGCTTAATGCTTAATGATCAATGCTTAATGCAGAGCCCAACCATCGTAAAGGAAGTACAGAGATTGGTCGGACGCCTCACCGCGCTATCAAGGTTCATCCTGAAGCTGGCTGAGCACATCCGTCCAATGTTGAGGAAAATGAAGAAAGGGTCGGTAAACAAATGGGACGCAGATTGCGAACGGGGGTTCCAAGACGTAAAGATGATCCTCATGAACCCTCCGGTAATGAATCGGCCGACGTTAGGGAAGGAGATGGAGATTTACCTCGGAGTTTCAGATACGGCAATCAGTGTCGTTCTGTTACAAGAAAGACCAGATCCAAAGCTTGTATATTTTGTGAGTAGGACCCTTCAGGACACCGAGACCTGTTACCAACAGGTAGAGAAGGTGGCTCTAGCCCTTCTTAACGCGTCGAGAAGGCTTAGGCCATACTTCCAGCGCCACCAGGTCGTGGTTCGAACTGACCACCCAATATCCAAAATATTGAGAAAGCCTGACCTTGCGGGAAGAATGGTAGGATGGGAGGTTGAGCTGTCAGAGTTCAGCCTACGTTACAAGTGTTAACACTCCGACAAGTATACCGAATCGTATCAAGTAATAATAAATGGTAAGTCTGAGTATCGTTTCCATAGAGACTCTTAAGCCTAAATGTTCGTGTGAATTCTTGATTTCTTAAGACTTGATGGAATGAAAATTAAGGTTTTAGATGCAAGACAGAAAATAAACATGCATGCAAAGATTGATCAATTGACAGTTGAACTATATGGATGAATGATATTGTTGGGGTTTATGATTTCATCCTAATCCATTCATATATTTACAAATTCTACTTAATTCTACTTCTTTATCAATGTTAGTGCCACTTTCTAAATTCCCCCAATTCCAATATCTTGGTGAATAGAATCTACTCCTAATTACTAGTTTGCTATGTCTAGTCTCCCTAGCAATTAATCATGCATTACATAATTCGTACAGAAGCTTAAGGCAATCGATCCTCCTATCCCTATGTCTAGGTAATATTGCTACCAAGAGAATTCCCTCATGTCTAGACCTACCCACACGTGTCCATATAGATAGAATCAAAGATTATGCTATTGAATAATGTCTTAAACAAAGCATGCAAAATGGAGGAAAAGCTCTAACAATTGATAAAAGAAAGTATATGAATAAAGCAAGAATTTCAATATATGAGAGTTTCAATAGGATTGCATCGTTTCCCCCAACAACAAAGGGGTTTAGTTCACCATAATCATGGTGAAACTAGATGAAAATAATGGAAAGAATGAAAGATAAACCCTAGATTTGATAGATTGGAGCTCCCGCATCCAAAATCTGCCTCCAAGGAGTGAAAAAGTGTTTCTACGTCTTTTCTGTCAAAAGATGACCTCTAAGGTTTGTGCAAATCTATTTAGAAACTCTGAAAAATAGCAGAAATTTGGCCTAAGCCCATAAGTACACCGCCCGGCAGTGGGTACACCGCCTGGCAGTAGCTTCGACACTTCACTTCACCCCTCAGCGGTGCCGCTTGAGCGTTGAGCAGAAAATTCTCTAAAGAGTCCACCGCCTGGCGGTGACTTCACCGCCTGACGGTGGCTGCGACTCTTCTTTTCTTCACTTTTCCACTTTCTCTTGAGTCCAATTCTTATCTTCTTCAATTTTCTTCATTCAATTCCTGATAAATCTTGCCAAATCATGGGAAAACCAAGCATAAAACCAAGAAAACCAACTTTGACTCTATTATTCTCTAACTTAAGCAAATTGCATGATTTCAAGCTAATTCTAAGTCATAAAGGGTGTGTTTAATGTCAAATTTAAGTATGAAAACAAACAGTTTTTGAACCGTTATGAACGAACCGAGGGGGCGGTGAAAGGGCAACATTTGGCCGATTTCACTGCAGAGCTGCCCATGGTGGCCGGTGGCGAATGGAACTTATATGTTGACGGAGCATCTAGGCGAACGACAAGTGGCGTAGGAGTGGTGCTCGAGGGACCAAATGGTTTTCTTCTAGAACATTCGCTAGTGATCAAATTCAAGGCCTCCAATAATCAGGCTGAGTACGAAGCCTTAGTCGTAGGGTTGGAGTTGGAAAGAGACATGGGAGCCCGAAAGATAGTATGCCGGACGGACTCTGATAACGGTCTCAAACCCGTTATTTTTATGCATAAATTTGATATTAAAACACACCCTTGGTAGCTTAAAATGAGCTTAGAATCAAGTAAAACTCTTAAGTTGTGTTACATGAGAGTCAAAAGTTGTTTTTAGAGATATTATGCTTGTTTTGCAGGGTTTTTGATGAAAATGGAAGATGGTAATGAAGTAGGAAGGTCATAGACTCAAGAATGAAGGAGAAAAAGGAAGAAAAGAAGAGTCTGTGAACCGCTCAACGGTCAATTCCACCGCTGAGCGTCCTAGTGCAAGGAAAAGTTGTTGTCTGGTGCCCAGGCGGTGACGCTGAGCGTCTAGAGTGACAAGAGGAAAATCGCTCAGCGGTCATTTTAGGCGCCTGGGCGGTGGCGTGTGTTGAGGCAAACCGCTGAGCGGCCAATTTAGGCGCCTGAGAGGTTGACTGTTTTTATATTTTGGATTCTGAGATCTTTTCTGTTATCTTTTTGGCTTATATATAGCCCTAGTACGAATTCAAATGTAATTCTTTCGGCAGAGAACAAGTCCACAACAGCTCTACACCTTTGGAGGAGATTTCTTGGATGCTTAGGCTCTCCACTTTATCAATTCTAGGGTTTGCTTTTTCCATTCTTCCATTCAATTCATCTAGTTTCACCATGATTATGGTGAACTAAACCCTTAGTTGTTGGGGAACAATGAAATCTTTTAAAACTCTCATATATGTTGGTGAACTAAAACCCTTAGTTGCATATGCTTAATTTATCAATTGTTGGGTTCTTTACCTTTGCTTAATGCTTCTACATTTTAACTCATTCGGTAGATGTTGTTTGTCTTTATTGATATGGGGACGTACGGTAATGTCATGAAATGGGGAGAATTCCTTGATTATGTTAATACCGCCTAGGGATAGGGGTAGGACGATCAATTGTATTTTGCTTTTGCTCATTATGCATTATTAGTTACTAGGGGAGGCTAGGGATAACAAGTCGTTAATTAGTAATAGGCTCTTTTCACCAAGGGATTGGGTTAAGGGTAGACCAAGAAAGTTTGCATGGCAATATGATAAATAAGCAAAGTAAATAAGAAGAGTAGATATATGAGGTTAGATAAGATGAAATTGTAAACCCCAACAACCTCATTCATTCATAGTTTCTTTTAGTCAATTGAATTCCCGCATTTGCATGTTTATTTTTGTTTTGCATTTGAAACCATTAAAATTATTTTCTTTTCTCAAGTCTTAAAAGATTAGTTTACACGAAAGATGAGGCCTTAAGAGTCCTTTGGGAAGAACGATATTGGGTTTACCAATTATTATTACTTGATACAATCTGGTACACTTGCCAAGGGTTTAACAGACTCCCTGCTAGTGGTCGGCTAGATGAACGGAGATTTCCAGATTAAGGAAGACCATCTTCTCAAGTACTTCCACAAAGCTTCGACCTTGGCTAAGGGATTCGACAAGATTGAGATTCAGCATATCCCCCGAGAGCAGAATTCCCGGGCAGACATGTTGTCAAAGCTCAGCTCAGGCAAGGAGAAGGGGCAGTTGGCCACAATCATCTGCCAGGTGCTACTACAATCGTCGGTGGAGTGTTGCGCCATCACGACTAATAACATGAAAGATTGGCGGGTGGAGGTACGAGAACTGATGAAGCAGCAAGATGATGGCTGGTCTCTACGCCCGACCGATACCAAAAAGATAGCTCGATTCATTGTAGTTGGGGACGACTTGTACCGTAGGGGATTCTCTACCCCTCTCCTTAAGTGGTTGTCCAAAGACGAAGCACACTATGTGATGGACGAGCTTCATAATGGCATTTGTGGGTTCCATACTGGGCGACGAATGCTGAAAGCCCGAGTACTTCGAGCCGGATACTTCTGGCCAACCATGGAGGAAGATACTAAGCTATTAATCCAGAAATGCCTTAGCTGTCAAGCCCATGCTAATGATACTCGCGCACCCCCACATAACCTACACACTCTCGTATCACCTTGGTCGTTCGCCTAGTGGGGAATGGACATTGTTAGCCCATTCCCCCTAGGTCGTGCCCATAAAAAGTTTCTTCTCGTGGCGATAGACTATTTCACTAAGTGGGTCGAAGTCGAAGCCTTGGCCACCATCACAGCGGCTCAAGTGCAAAATTTCTCCTAGAAACTGATATGCCGGTTCGAACTTCCCAGAACGGTAGTTACAGATAACGGACGACAATTCATCGATAGGAAGCTGAGGCAATTTTATAAAGGTCTGGGGATCAAGCACATTACTAGCTCTGTGGAGCACCCCGAAACGAACAGCTAGGTAAAGGCCATGAAATTATAGTGGCCGAGCTCAAGAAGCGGCTAGGCGAAAAGAAGGGGGCGTGGGTGGATGAGCTTCCTGAAGTACTATGGGCATACCGATGCACCCCGCATGGGACGACCGGAGAAATGCCTTTCAACCTGACCTACGGGACAGATGCGATGCTACCCGTCGAGCTGGGGGAGCCCTCCCTAAAGGCAGATTGAAGACATCCAGATGAACGACAAAGAGATGAAGGTGGAGCTTGACACACTTGACGAACAAAGAGACCGGGCGGTACTTCGGGCGGAGGCTTGCACACGGATGGTGGAGCGAAGATATAACACCAAGGTCCATCCTAGAAGCTTCTAGGAGGGGAACCTAGTGTGGAGAAAGACAGGGGAAGCTCGCCGAACGACTTCCCATGGAAAGCTAGCCGCTAAATGGGAAGGCCCCTTCAAAGTCATGAAGACCCTAGGGAACGATGCTGATCGTCTCGCCAATTAGCTGGAACATTGTTGTTAAATATTTTTGTCAAGATGAATACAATGATAGGATGTCTCCATGCAATCCGACTTTTAAGGCAATCCCAATGACAGTTTAGTCAGATCAAAAGGAACACTGGCCACTCGGAAAAGCGTTAAAAAGCCAAGTTGATGAAAAGAAAAATTTCCTGTCAACTTGGCCGGGCGATGAACGGCTAGGCCCTGCCGCTCGGAATACGACGAAAAAGGCCAAGTTGATGAAAGGAAAGATGTCCTGTCAACTTGGCTGGGCGGTGAACAGCTAGGCTTTGCCGCCCGGAATATGAAAAAGGCCAAGCTGACGAAAGGAAAACTGTCCTGTCAACTTGGCCCCGCGGTGGACGGCTAGCCCCTGCCGACCGGAGCACGTCGAAAAAGGCCAAGTTGATGAAAGGAATGTCCTGTCAACTTGGTCGGGCGGTGAACGGCTAGTTCTTGCCACCCTAACGATAAGAATACAAAGATATTAAATTGTACAGAGATAATGGAAAATAAAACCATTACGGAATGCAGAAAAAAAAACTTAACATTTCAAGTGTGGGGAATACAAAAAGTATATGGGAAGGGCAGGAGAAGTAAACATCACCCCTATAGATGTTTACCAACCAGTCGCTTTGTATAAAAAATTCATAATTTTTTATGTGCACCAAACAAAACAACTACACTAATGATCATCACCCTTCCTACTCCTCCTCCTCCTCTTCATCGGCTACCTCCTCGACGACTATCTTCACACCCCCAGATTCCCCAGCAATCGGCGTCTCTTCCGGCTCAGCAGGATTCTCCTCATCGGCCGGGGCGCCCAGGTGAACCAGGACGCTATCATATGCGTCCTTCCCAATGTCAAAACCAACATTGAAAGGCTCCTGGACGTTTAGTAGGACGGCCGCTTGAAGCAAGGCCTTGTAAAAGCCTTCTTCATGCTCCATCACGATGTTGGCATTGAGCTGGGTGATATTTTCTTTCGCTTGCCACAGCTCCTCCGCCAACACCCGATTCTTTTCGCGGAGTTTCGCCTCGACCCCTTGTTTCTTAGTGGCTGCCACCTTCAGCTGGCCGCAGTCCTCAGCCAAATGATCATTGCTGGACCGAGTGCTCTTTAGTAGCTCCATTGTCTCGGCCAATTGAGACTCTGTCTCGTCCAGATCGACTTGGGTCTCAATGGACTTTTTCTGTAATTCTTCATAGGTCGATCGTAGCTCCTCCACCTCTGCCCGGAGTTCTGCCGAAATATTCCTCTCGGCATGTAGCTCGGCCTGCACCTGTTCTGCCCCCTACTATCAGTAAATTCCCTGAGGTACGAAGCCATTGACGCCGTTCGGGTGGCCATCTTAAGCATGGCGTTGGTTAACTTAGACTGAGAAAGGGTCTCGATCAAGGCGCGATGAGTTGAGCCCATGTGAAAATTGGCCCGATGGCTCATATTGACCTTTGGGCTGAAAATCCCATTAGGGAGTCGGCGGGGGATACTACTCTCCCTCCGATTGTTTTTAGAGGAAGGCCTCTCGCCATCCTTATGATTCTTCCTTTTTTTCTGAACGGGAGCGGAAGTCCCGGCCGCCTCAGAAGGTTGCGCTGTGTTAGCGGGATCTGATCCGACTTCAAGAACACCCTCGGCAGCAGGCGTCCTTGAGGTACCAAGTATGGCAACACTCATTCCAACCGGCAAGCCACGAGGGATATTCGGCGCTACCGAGACAGGATTAACTAGGGCCGGACGGTTGACAGGTGGTGGATGGTTGCGGGACGGAGGAGCTTGCCCCTTACTTATCGAAGGAACGCCCCCAACTTCTTGTTTGGCGGCCATGATATTGGATTGGCGGGCAGGAGGAGCGGACATGATAACATCATAGCACTAACAAAGAAGGTAAACTGGATAATAATGTCATACCAAACGCCATTAGACCGCAATCCTCATCACAAAAACAATCAACCAATTTGCGGGCAGGTAGGCAGCGAGGGAGGGCGTTGATGGTTCATACGGCCTCGAAATCCTCGAGAGTCAAGACACTAACGGAGTACGCTTCTATTTTCTTCGGCTCCCTCATCCAATAAAAGGGGAATGGAGGGAGCCCAACCTCGTTGTGAAATTCGCGTCGACCGAAGTTATTGATCATCACCTTGAAATAGTAGTCCTTTAATTTCTTATAGGACTCGGAGAACGGCCGGAACAGGCACCTATCCTTCACCGAAGTCAAGGAAACCCAACCCCCATTTGGAGGCGGACGAACGTCGAAATAATGTAAGAAAACCGGGACGGAAGGAGTTACTCCAACGGCCGTGCACAGCGCTCTGAACGCCTGAACCGCTGCCCAAGAGTTTGGGTGTAGTTGAGCGGGGGCAACGTTGAGCTCACGAAGAAGTACAGAATGGAACGACGAAAATGGCATCCGGAAAAAGAGCTGGTTGAAAAAATTGGCATACATAAAGATGTGATCCGGACTTGACTCCTTCCCGTTGAAAACCCGCTCGTTTTCACGACTCATGCCCGCTCGTATCAATCGGACGTCCTCCATGTCCCGGACGATATAAGACCGGTCGATCAACTACTTCAATCGCCTTCGTGTGTTGTAGTCGGACACATGGAGACTCACGTCGTGGAGCACCCAGTTAGAGCCTTGTAAAACAGGTAACCCGCCCACCGGCCCCAAAGGGACAAGATCGATAGGGATACCCCCCTTTAAGAGGTGAATGGGAATCTGATAACGGTTTAAAATACCGTTATCAGTGATGTAATTTTGATACTAAATGCACCCTTTTTGACTTAGAAACTTGCTTTAACTCATGTTTTAGTTTTTGTTTTATGAATAAGAGAGTTGAGGTGGAACTTAATGATTTTTGACCAATTCCCTTGATTTTGTAGGCTATTGGAATGATTTGAAGGAAGACTTAAAGTACCAAATAGTTGGAATGCAGATAAAGTCAATCAGAGTGTAGAAAAGTCAACCAGAGTGCAAACAAAGTCAACCAGAATGTTGTCTGCGAGGCTTGGGTGCCTTGATTGGGGGCTTGAGCGCCAAAAAATCAAAGTCGGGCGCCCGAGCGTCGAGCTTCGTGGACCAAGCGCAGTTTTTGCTCTGTTTCGACTCTTTTGGACCGGGCCCTATTTCTCCTCTTTTCCGACTCTATTTAAAGGACCCAAGGGCTCTAGGTTTTGTATCTTTGGCAGAGAGCAACATAGCAACACACTCTTTCCCCAATTCTTAGGGTTTCTCTGTCTCATTCTCTTCCATTGTTCATATAGTTTGTCCATGCCTATGGTGAACTAAACCCTATTTGTTGTTGGGGGATGATGTAACCTTGTAAACTCTCATGTGTTTGAATTAATTCTTAATTTCATATGCTTTTTCATTAATTGTTAGAGTAATTCATTTGTTTCAATGTTTGCTTTGTTTAACTCATTCATTAGCATGATTTATGAATTGCATGAGTGCCGGGAGGTTCCTTACAATTCAGGTTCTTATTGAATTACTCCCAAGAGTAATATTGCTCAGGGATGAGGGTATGAGTCTTTGTCGTCTTTAAGCTCTTGATCTTCACATCTTATTACTAGGAATGCTAGGAATTGCATGAACTGGTAATTTGTGTTCTATACTTTTTATTTTTGTGCTAACAGTGTTTTCTAGGTTTTTTTTTTTCTACAGGATGCAATTCTACCAAGGTAATCTCAACCACTAGTGGGAACCTCACTCAAGCATGGACCAAAGTCAATTTGGGAAAGCTGGTGGACTATTCACTAGACCGCCACAAGTTGACAATACTACAAAGCTTGAGGAGACTCTCCAACAGTTCATGCAGGAATCTCTCTCAATTCGGAAAAGCACTCAAGCAACATCTAGAAGGATGAAGGCGCAGTGTAGTCTCATAATTCAGAAGCTCGATGATCTTGGGGCCAATATAAAAGATAACCCTAGAGAAGAATGTCAAGCCATTGTCACTGAAAGTGGCAAAGTTTCAGATGAGAGAAAAATAGAGAGAAAAGAAGAGGAAAGTTTGAGTGAGAAAGAGAAAGATGTGGATAAAGTAAAAGAAGAGAGTGAGAGAAAAGAAAAGGAAAAAAAGAGGGAAGAAAAGAAAACAAGAGAGGAAGAAGATGAGAGAAAAATAGAGAGAAAAGAGAAAGAAAGGTTGAGTGAAAAAGAGAAAGATGTAGAGGAAGAGGAAGAAAAAGAAGAGAGAAAAAGTGAGGTTGAGAGAAAAGAAAAGGGGAAGAATGTGGAAGAAGAGAGAAAAGAAAAAGAAGAGGTTAAGAGAGAAAAGAAAAAAATTGAAAAAAATCTTTTGTACCCTAAGAAGTGTTCCAACAAGGAAGAAGAGAGGGAAGAAAAGAAAAAGGGAGAGAAGAAGGATGAGAGAAAAAGGAAAGAATCATATAAAAAAAACCCTTCCTCACCAAAAGAAGTATCATAGGAAGGAGAAGGAAAACCAATTTAAGCATTTCATGGAAATCTTCAAGAAATTGGAGATTAAAATTCCTATGATTGGGACACTGCAACAGGTTCCTGGTTATATTAAATTCTAGAAGAAATTGAACAAAAAGAAAAAATATCCAGAAAAGGGAACAATTGAGGCACCAGGCAACTACAGTGGGTCAAGCTAGTGACGTTAAAGAAGCGCTTGCTAAGAGGCAACCCAGTTTCTGAATTTTTTTCATCTTTTATTTTGTTTTATTTTATTTTATTTTATTTTACTTTATTTTTTTCTTTTTAATTTAATTGTGTAGTTTGGATTTGATTTTCTGTTTTTGTGTGTTTGAGTTTTTTTAGGTTATATGCTGCTTCTAATGGCAGTAATGATAACATCTACTGATGGATGCTTCCACAACATGTACTGATGGATGTTGCTATGATGAGGATGATGAATGACAACATCTAATGATGGATGCTGCTATGGAAGAGGACGGTGACTAGACATCTATTGATGGATGTTAGGTGATTAGGCATCTACTAATGGATGCCGATGAAGATGACAAAGATTGGTGTCTACTGAGGGATACCAATGAAGATAAGAAATATTAGCATCTACTGATGGATGTTATGTGATTAGACATCTACTAATGGATGTTACCGACAACATCTACTCAGATGATGCATGATGTGATAATATACAGGTGCTTGAGGTAAAATTTGCTTGAGATACTGAGCATGGTGTTTTTCTGAATTTTGGGACTTGTGAGTCTACCTGTGTGAGAATTGGGCTTCAGAGTTTTCTTGTGAATAATTGCTATTACTTTGGAAGCATAAATGATTTTGCCCAAATTTTTTGTGATTGAACTACTTGCTTGCAGGTTTCATATGATCAAGGCCATCTTTTTTTTATCCCTTATTCTTTTGGCCTTCAAATGATTTTTGACCACTCAAAAGAGAACAATTTGTTCTAACCTTTGAACCTTGAACCTTATGCATGTTTTGAAAACCCTTTTCGAAAATCTTTACCTTGAGTTAAGTTGAGAACATTTCATGAGGTATTGATAAAGGTTCAAGTTTGGGGTTGTGGGAAAATTGGAAAGAAAAAGCATTAAGCTAAGCAGTGAGTACTTGAAAAGCAAAAGCGAAAGAAAAAGAAAAATGAAAAGAAAAGAAAACAAAAGCTCAATGCAAGGGAAAGCTGGGAAAAAGTAAGAGAGTTTGTTCTTGAATGATAAAATCATAAATGTCTCTCTTAACTCAATGTTAATCCCCTGGCAAGTGTACCAGATCGTATCAAGTAATAATAAAATGGTAAGTGAAAATATCGTTTTCCCAAGAGACTCATGGCACTAAACTGTTGTGCTTTTGCTTAACCAATCAAGACTATAAGAAAAATATTTTGGGGTTTTTGAATATAAGATATGGAAAAATAAACATGAATGCAATTTGATCAATTGAGGTTAAACACAAAAGTGGATGACTGATGTTGATAATATGAGATGGGTTTGTTGCTAGGGTTCAGATTTCGACCAATCACTCTCATATATCTACTTTTCTTATTTAATTCGCTTTATTATCATATTGTCATGCAAACTTTCTTAGTCTACCCTAAACCCAATCTCTTGGCGAAAAGAGCCTATTACTAATTACTGGCTTACTATCTCTAGTCTCCCCTAGTAATTAGCAATGCATTATAAACAGAAGCAAAATACAATTGATCGTCCTACCCCTATCTCTAGGCGGTATTAGCTTAATTAAGGAATTTCCTACCAGTTCATGACATTACCGTACGACTCCGTATCGATAAAGACAAACAACATTTACCGAATGAGTTAAACGATAAAAGCATTAAGCAAAGGTAAGAAACCCAACAATTGATAATATAAGCATATGCAAGCATATAAAGAAAATAAGAATTTTGATATAAGAGAGTTTAGAGGTTACATCTTTCCCCAACAATAAATAAGGTTAGTTCTCCATCGTTATGGAGAAACTATGTGAATAATGGAATGAAAGAGATAGAAACCCTAAAAAGGAGAAAAGAAGAGTTGTCACCATCTCCAAATCTACCCCCAAAGAGGTGAAAAGTGTGTTTCTGTGTCTAAGCCATCAAAAGATACAAACCCTAAAATGTTATGGCCTTTAAATTGGGCATAAAAATAACAGAAAACAAGCCCAAGCCCAAAGAGATCATAAAAATAATATAAAACAGGTCCAAGGTCGTGTCCCTAGCGCTCAGCGCTCAAAAACGGCGCTCAGTGGTTTGCCTCACTCGCGCTCAATGCCCAAAACTGCCGCTCAGCGCTTTGGTCAACATTATGGTCAACTAGTTGACTTTTCTTGTTGATTGATTGAGTTTTCTGGTTGACTGGTTGACTTTTCTGCATTTTATTTGACTTTTCTGCACTACAACCATTGATACTTCAACCCTTCTTTCAAATCATTCCAAAAACCTACAAAATCAAGGGAATTTAATGATAAAATCATAAAACATGTCATCAACTCTTTAATTCACAAAACTAAATTAAAATCATGATTCAAAGCAAGTTTCTAAGTCAACAAGGGTGCATTTGATATCAAAATTAAGTATAAAAATAACGGGTTTTCAACCGTTATCACTCAAGGAATTTTGTTGACCAGAAAAACCAATTTCCTTCTTAGTCCAGCCAAGTTACAAGCCATGAAAAGCCCTTGTGATGATAACTTGCTTGTGAGTATGTTTGATTGTGGTTAAATGAAAGGCAAAATTAATTTGTGTGACATTGTGATAGAAGAGTGAAAAAGACACCAACACCTCACTATACACCTTTGAGTGGAGTGATACACTTTTGAGTGCTTGAGTGAAACACTTCCATTGGTGAGGATAGTTCTTTGAATTTCTGATTACATCTTTGCTTGATTGATTGATCATTCTTAAGGATAACATCTTTTGAAAGTGTATGAGCATCACATTGATTTTGATTGAATTAAGGTATCTGCACATCTTGACTGAGATCCTTATGTTGAATTGATAAAAGTGATTTCTTGTCTTTGAAGGAAAAAGTTTTTGAAAAATGTTTAGTCATTGTAGTGATTATTCTGAAAAGCTGAGTTATAGTCTGTTTTGCTTGAGGACAAGAAAAGTTCTAAGTTTGGGGTTGTGATAACGGTTTAAAATACTCTTATCTGTGATGTAATTTTGATACTAAATGCACCCTTTTTGACTTAGAAACTTGCTTTAACTCATTTTTTACTTTAGTTTTCTGAATAAGAGAGTTGAGGTGGAACTTAATGATTTTTTGACTAATTTCCTTGATTTTGTAGGCTATTGGAATGATTTGAAGGAAGAGTTAAAGAACCAAATAGTTGGAATGCAGAAAAAGTCAACCAGAGTGCAGAAAAGTCAACCAGAGTGTAGAAAAAGTCAACCAAAATGTTGTCTGCGAGGCTTGGGCGCCTTGATTGGGGGCTTGAGCGCCAAAAAATCGAAGTCGGGCACCCGAGCGTCGAGCTTCGTGGACCAAGCGCAGTTTTTGCTTTGTTTCGACTCTTTTGGATCGGGCCCTGTTTCTCCTCTTTTCCGACTCTATTTAAAGGACCTAGGGGCTCTAGGTTTTGTATCTTTGGCAGAGAGCAGCATAGCAACACACTCTTTCCCCAATTCTTAGTGTTTCTCTGTCTCATTCTCTTCCATTGTTCATATAGTTTCTTCATGTCTCTGGGGAACTAAACCCTATTTGTTGTTGGGGGATGATGTAACCTTGTAAACTCTCATGTATTTGAATTGATTCTTAATTTCATATTCTTTTTCATTAATTTTTAGAGTAATTCATTTGTTTTAATACTTGCTTTGTTTAACTCATTCATTAGCATGATTTGTGAATTGCGTGAGTGCCGGGAGGTTCCTTACAATTCAGGTTCTTGTTGAATTACTCCCAAGAGTAATATAGCTTAGGGATGAGGGTATGAGTCTTGGTCATCTTTAAGCTCTTGATCTTCACATCTTATTACTAGGAATGTTAGGAATTGCATGAACTGATAATTTGGGACAAGCTTATTCGCCGAGGGATCTGGTTTAAGTAATTTAGTGAGTGACGTTGACATTAATGCATAAAGAAGAATTATTACCTACATGAGAGGGAACTTGGTGAAATCTAACCCCAACAACATATCCATCTCATATTACTCAACATCCGTTCATCTTTGTGTTACTCTGCTATTGATCCAATTGCATTCATATTTAATTTTCTGTTTTTGCATTCAAAACCAATGATCTCTTTGTATTTAAGTCTTAATTAATCTTGTTATCACACGACTGTCTAGTGCCGAGAGTCTTCTAGGATACGATACTTGGTCTTACCATTTTATATTACTTCTGCGACTCGGTACACTTGTCAATTTGTCCCAACAGAATCCCGAAGAGAAACCTGTCGCCCCCAAAATCGGGGGATTGGGGCCCTGAATCTTCCTCGATGTTATTTAGAGAAGCAGGTTGCCCACTCTACGCCGCATCAGATCTCTCCAAGTACGACGACGATACGGAGTGATGAGTCGTTATTTCTTGAACCATATTTAGTTTATTGCACTTAAATAAACCAGGGAATTGTGTTTAATTGTCTGTTATTTCCCCGTTTTCCGAATTCTGCTTAATTTGGTCAGAAATTCGTATTTTCGCTAATTTGGATATTTTGAGCTGATTATGCGTATTTTTGGTTACAGGGAAATTGTGGAAATATCATCTGGAGCATTAGGATATGGTGTGGCACACTCAAAGGCTCAACATTTAGTCATTTAAATTTTAATTAAAGTTGTAATTTCGTTTTTTAGAAGCCCTTGATTAGAATTAGGTGTTTTGGACCCTTTTATGGGCAATTTTGTAAAAATCCCTTGTGTGGGACACTTGGCATAGACTTTAGGGTTTCTTAGAGGTGGACCCCACCATTTTTTTAGGGTGTGGGATGGCTTTTTAGTGAGAATGGCCGAGACACACAAAAGGGGAGGAGACTTGACATTTCATTTTTTTTAACACTTCATACTTTTGGTTTTAGAACTTTTCTCTCCTAGGGTTTCATGTATGAACATGCCTTAAGGGAGCTTGCTTGGTGTTTTCGGTTTGGAGCCATTTCAATGAACAAGATGCAGATTTTCTTTGTCTCTTAACTCACTCTTGGTTATCTTAGCTCATTGATGGTGAAAAATCATTCATTTCTACTTCCATTTGCTTGTTCTTGATGCTTGAAGATTGAGTTTTGGAGTTTGTCCTTGCATTGCCATGGTGGATGTTGGGTTTGAGTAACTTTATATTTCGTTTTCCTCTCCCTTTACTGCTGTTCCTCTCGGTTTTCATTTCATTTTGGTTGGTTGGATGATAAAAATGGAGTTTTATGTGAGTTTTGGGTTGAAAAGAGCTTAAGTTGATGTGTGGGTGTTGTGGTTTGGGCTCTTTCTTCTTGTTTTTCGGTTTTAATGTTTGAAGCAAGATTACAACCAGAATTTTGTGTTGTTTATGGTGGCTGGACGTGCTGGACTTGAAGGGTAGGGATTCATTTTCGTTTTTTACTAAAAACTTGAAGAAATGGAAGATTTGGTTGGGTTGAAGTAGCATATGTTTGGGTTTATTGTTCATGACTTGTTTTGAAGCTGATGCTTGGTTCCTTGGGGTGTATTCACGTTAATGTATGGTGAAGAAAAGGTTTTGAAGGGTTGTCTTGGTGGAGAAACCGAAATGGAGCATTGGAAGGGAGAGATAAGGTGCATTTAAGTTTTTGCCATTTTTGGACCAACACAAAAGATGATTGTTTTGACTCAAGGAAGGTTTCCACTTTTGAACTTTGTCTTTTACTTCCATTGTGGTTGCCGAGAATAGCACAAGAGAATGGAAGTTTATGGTGTTTATTTTCATTGGACCTTGCTTACATGGCACATTGGTTTGACTATCCAAAGTATCTTCCATTTGCACTTTGGTCTTTGAAGCAACTTTTGTAGAAGCTTTTTTTTAGCTCACGGCAATTGTGTCTTAGTTTGTGGATTTCATTTTATTTTGCTGCATGGGAGGAGAGAATGGACGGTATTGTATGATGTGGAAGGCACATGTTAATTTCCTCGAAAAATGGTGCACATGGGAGAAGAAGTCAACACATTTGGTGGCTTATTGAAGCAAGAAAGTCAAGTTTGGATATGGTGCTTGGTGACTCACGGCCATGAGGTTCTATTTGGACAATTGGACTTTTAAAATTGATTGCTAATTGTCATTTAGTCAAGTAATTTGCTAGGATTAAATTAGGCTTATTGGTTTCTTTAGTTTTTAATTAATTTAGTTAGTAGGATTAGTTGTTTTTGATTTCCTTAATTTAGTTTTGCATTTAAATTAATTTAACTGTGTTAGATAGTTGATTGAAACAATGTTGGTGTCTAGTATTTTAATTTGTTTTAATGTTGTCTAATGTGTTTGGTCGTGTTACTTTAACTGTCATGTTAGCTTAAATCAATTTAGTTGGTCATTAGCTATATTGTGATGTTTTCCTGAGATTTCTGTACCGTAACTATGTTTGCTATTCTGACCTTTGTTAATGTGATATCTGTATTTACACCTGCAATTGGGTATACACTTAGTTACCTAATTGGTGTGACATCTTCGCTTAGTTGATGAAACTGTATGGTGTAATTCAGATTTGACATTGACATTGCATTCGCTTAGTTCGCTTTTATGAGAACAAGATTAACCGTCGCTTAGTCGGTTAACTCTGTTGGATTAGAGGTTTGAGTAGTGACTTTATTTTGTTAATCGGTGATGGGAAACATTGTAATTAAGTTAATGACCGACTGTTTTCTCTCCCTGTTTTATTCCACATTTTTACGTCTTTGTATGCATTTCTATAGTTGAATTTCCATATTCGTCGTATTTTGATTTTGTTTTCATCCGCGTTCAACGCAAACCGTTTTCACAACCCCCCCCCATTTCGTGTTTGACTAAATTCTGAACCGCAAAATTGGTCCTTGAGAGACGACCTAGGAGTCATATCCTAGCTATACTGCATTTCTAAATTGCACATTAAATTTGTGTGGGCTGCGACAACTCATCACGGAGTCAAGAGAGGAAGATTGAGCGTCATCACCACTCGTCGCGTCGCCGTCGCCGCCCCTGCCCGATGACTTCAACGATGACTCAACATCAACAACTGCAACCATTTTATTACCTAGAAACGAAGAAACGCTGGAAGCTTATCGAAGAAAAAGAAGTGAAGAGACGTGAAAGTGGCAGTGCTCTCATCCTATTTATAGCAAAAAATTTTGAAAAATCGTAACACATCATCACCGTCGAAGATTACCACGATCAGTAGCCTAGTTCAGTACACGTTACAACTACCTAAGGTAACAATCGAACCAATAGATGGTCCCTCATAGAGTCCACAACGACTAGGGTTCGACTTTAAACCCTACAGCAACTACATTGCTTAGGGTTTGGGGGCCTGTGTACTGGAGGGACCGGACGACATGGGACATGTTTGGAAAAGGACAAAGACGGCCATCTCAACGAGGATGCCTGATCATAACTCTAGGATTAAGGCAGGATTAAGGTAAGATGTGATTAGGAGTGTTGGGCCAGTATTGGGCCATGATTAAGATTCCCTTAATCATAAGCCCATGGTAAAAACTATAAATAGAGGTCAAAGGTATGAGGTAGGTGGTTCATATTTACTGCACATTTATTACTGCTCTCGATTTATATAGTGAACAGTGCACAAACTTGAGCGTCGGAGGAACTTTGGCAGGTACCCGACCGGATGGTGTTCAAGGAGAAGTTGGAAGCCAGATCTAACGGTGCTTGCGAGAGGTAGGCGAAAGGTGGAACCGGACGTCCTAGAAGACAAATTGTGAGGGTATTGGTGGTAGCTCGACTCCACAACCGAAACACTTTCCAAAATATGTGCATGTAGTGGTGTAGTGATCATGAGGCTCAGGAAGAAAAAAAGGCCTTTTTAAATTTAGGCTTACTTGCTTAATTAGTCTCCAAATTTAAAGGTTAATGCCAAGTTGGTTCT
The DNA here is from genome assembly GCA_027742785.1 of Vigna reflexopilosa. Classification (NCBI taxonomy): domain Eukaryota; kingdom Viridiplantae; phylum Streptophyta; class Magnoliopsida; order Fabales; family Fabaceae; genus Vigna; species Vigna reflexopilosa. Next base: position 216,938 of record CM050926.1, on the reverse strand, counting down.
TTTTTAAAAATGATTCAATTTCGTTCCCATGTGATATAATTATACTAATTAAATTTATTCTGTTAATTTTGTAAAAACAGGGTTAATTATGTGGTGATGTGATAAAGAAATTTGCTTTTTTTTTCTTTCTCCTACATTCCTTTTGACGTTGTTTCAAGTCCATTTCTTCTCTCTCTTCCTTTATTTCTCTCCAAAAAAGTCCATTCCGTTAATGATGAATCAACTTCCTTTGACTATAAACCCAAAATCCTAAGAGTATAATTGATATTTATTTTAGAATTGATATTTGTTTCAGAATTTGAATACGTGAAATATTCGTGCCGCAACACAATAAGATTTATTATAAATATATATATATATATATACTTTTTTTAATGTTCTCATTTTCTTTCCCTTCTATTTCTCTCTTTTGCAATTTTTAATTCAAATCCTAAATAATAATAATAATAATAGTAATAATGATGATAATAATAATAATAATAATAATAATGATGATGATAATAAAAATAATAATAATGATAATTGTTTCGGTTACATTTGTCTGGGGTTGGTCGTCCTTCCTTGCTATGCTCCGATCGTCCAACTCTTCAAGTAATCCTTCCCAATTGGTGGTTGACCTGCAGAAGACATTCTGATGGCTCAAGTTAGATATGTTTTATAAAGAGGTCTATATTTTATTAGGATAGAAGAAGATCATTGTACCTGGACATCAATTGTATACTTATAGGGCTTGTGGCAGCCAAGTCCATTGATTAACGTGCAATATATTTTTAGGCAATCAAACCCAATAATCAATAATCAATACAATATATTTATAAAGAGTAAGGCAATCTGACCTATTAATACCTGTTAATTGCCCATAAATGACAATTAATTCCGATCGGTATACTTCATATAGTAAATAATCCCCCCAAGCCCAAGCAAATTCTTTATTAAAGAGGTGCGTAGGGATTATTATGATCTTTAAAAGAGGTCGCTCACGTTGTATTAGGGAATCTATCTTCGATGCGTTTTAAGTATTCATTACTCCCTATACCGAGCGGCGAACTCTACGAGTTCTCTTTGGAACTGTTTCCTGTATAAGAGATTTTCACTCCAAAAAATATGCGTTTAAAGTAAACACTTCAATATTTTGTAATTTAATTTTATAATAAAAAGGCATTGGAACCTTCAAACCTGAACCTGTTGAGTAGCCGACTGATAAGAGTTCTTTTTCGAACCTCCTGCATTGAGCGAGGATTTCTGAAGCCCTTGAGGTAACCTCGCGTCCAGGCTCTTCGCTCTTATGGTAACCTCGTGTTCGGGTTACCGAGCGGTTTGTTGTGGTTGGCCGATTTGTGCGCAAGGTCATGTCATCTATACTGAAGATAAAATAGCAATTCGAATTTGAATGGTCAGAAAAATACAGCTAATCAAATTAATATTAAAACAATTTAGGATATGAAGCTGGATGGCCAGACAAGCGAGTCCATTCGGTCTTCGCAAAAATATAAGTTAAATAAAATATTCAATATTTTATTTTTATAATGAGAGGGCATTAGAACCCCTGATAAGGTTGAATGTTGGAGGATATTTTTACTCACAAAAATATGAGTTAAATAAAATATTTATTTTTATATGAGATAAAATTAGAACCTGATAAGATTGAACGTTGGTCTGAACCTTCCTGCACATGATATTTTTACTCACAAAAATATGAGTTAAGTAAAATATTTATTTTTATAATGAAATAACATTATAACTTGATAAGGTTGAACGTTGGTCTGAACCTTCCTACCCATGATATTTTTACTCACAAAAATATGAGTTAAATAAAATATTCAATAATTTATAATGAGATGGCATTAGAACCTGATAAGGTTGAACATTGGTCTGAACCTTCCTGTGGAGGATATTTTTACTCACAAAAATATGAGTTAAACAAAATATTTATTTTTATAATGAGATAACATTAGAACCTGATAAGGTTGAACGTTGGTCTGAACCTGCACATGATGTTTTTACTCACAAAAATATGAGTTAAATAAAATATTCAATAATTTATAATGAGATGGCATTAGAACCTAAAAAAGTTGAACATTGGTCTGAACCTTCCTGTGGAGGATATTTTTACTCACAAAAATATGAGTTAAACAAAATATTTATTTTTATAAGGTTGAACGTTGGTCTGAACATGCACATGATATTTTTACTCACAAAAATATGAGTTAAATAAAATATTCAATAATTTATAATGAAATGGCATTAGAACCTGATAAGGTTGAACATTGGACTGAATCTTCATGTGCAGGATATTTTTACTCACAAAAATATGAGTTAAACAATTATATTATAATTTATAAATTATAATGAAAAGTGGAACCTACCAAGGTAAACACGTAGAACTGAACCTTCCTGTGCAGGATATTTTTACTCCAAAAATATGAGTTAAACAAATATATTATAATTTATAAATTATAAGGAAAAGTGGAACCTGTCAAGGTTGAACGTAGGACTGAACCCTCCTGAAAGTTCTCAAAACAAAAGACATGCCTTTAGAAATTATTATGGATTTTTATACTCTTGTTGCAAAACCTGGTATTGATACGAAGTAGCGATGTCGAGACCAAGCGCGCGTCTTGTTTTTCGTGGCTTCATGGGGATGCCGCTCGACCCCACGGTGGGCGTCAAAATGTTTCGGTTACATTTGTCTGGGGTCGGTCGTCCATCCTTGTTATGCTCCAATCGTCCAACACTTCAAGTAATCCTTCCCGATTAGTGGTTGACCTGCAGAAGACACTCTGACGCTCAAGTCAGATATGTTTCATAAAGAGGTCTATATTTTATTAGGATATAAGAAGATCATTGTACCTGGACATCAATTGTATACTTATAGGGCTTGTGGCAGCCAAGTCCATTGATTAACGTGCAATATATTTTTAGGCAATCAAACCCAATAATCAATAATCAATACAATATATTTATAAAGTGTAAGGCAATTTGACCTATTAATACCTGTTAATTGTCCATAAATGACAATTAATTCCGATCGGTATACTTCATACAGTACAATTATAATAATAATAATAATAATAATAAGGTTTAATATCATTATTAGTCCCAATTTTTGTTAACTATATTCGAAATGGTCTCCATTTTTTTTTGTTTAATGTAGTCCTAAAGATCGTAATTTGTGTTCAATTTAGTCCTTTTTGCAAATGTCGTTTAAATCGTTAACGGCAAAATGTCCAGATGTGCAATTAGAGAGTGAAATGTTATTTATTGGCTGACGTGGACTCCTTAAGGCGCAGTGAGGTGGATTTATTATCAACATGTCATTTATTTAATGAAACCCTTCACACTTTTATGATGGTGGATTCTCAAATTAGGGTTTTTACTTTTGTTCTATGAAAGCCATAGTGACGTTGGAGGTTAACCAATCCTCTTGCCAATCTTGGTGTTGATGAGCCATGTCTGCTTCCCAATCTTCATCTTCTTCTTGTAATAGTTTGGGGCACCGAAGTTGTCATTCTTCACATGGTGGTGGTTCAATGGGGCTAGGGATAATCCTCATTTGCAATTGTGGTGAGATGACAGTAGTAAATGGCTAGAACTTCAAAGAATACTAAAAGATATTTTTGGGGTTGTCGTAACTACAAGGTCATCTAAATAAAAGCATTTTTAATTAAACCCTATTTTCTTTATGTGTTAGTAATTAATATTGTGTTTCAAGTTTTTGTTGTTGATGAATAACAGAGTGGAGCTGGTAATGTGATGTGTAGAAACTATTTCAAGTGGAAAACAAGAAAATGTTGATGAAAGGGATGTTATTATTAGGAGGCAAAGGAGGAAGATTTATGATATGGAAAACACAGTCAAAGCTTTGAAGAAAAGGATCCAATTATTGGTAGCAGTGGTTGGTGTTGTTAGTGTAGTGAACATACTTATGTTGTGTGTGTTTTTAGGTTGATGTGTTGTGTGTGTTTTCGTTCAAGTGTTCATGTGTTTTAGGTGGCCCTAATCTGGTTGAATTTAGTATTTTTAGGGCAATGGAGTTGAACTGTTGTAATGTTAAGGTTGTGCCTCTATGTTTTAAAATGAATGAAGGAATGAAATTTGTATTAGTAAGTAATTGTTCAATGTAGTCCCCATTTCTGTTAATTATTTGCGAATGAGGTTCCTATGATGATGACTGATGTGTGCATAAAACGCAAAATCAAAATAACAATATCTTTGCAATTGTATAAATAAGAAAAACAATATCTTTGTATAAACAGAATTGAGCTCATGGTTACATGTAAATATTTAAATTGAAACATCAAAACATGATAATGGTCGCTTAATTAGTAAAGTACATCAAAACATATCCAGTGTCTAATGGAAGCCATTTCCAAATGTTTAGCACACAAGTGACCAATTCGAATAAAACAAAAGTACACCAAGATTATAACATTATAAACCACATGGTCTTCTAATTGGTAACTTGTCCCTTCTGATTTGTTGAGTTGGTTCTTCTCTGGATTTCTATGTTGGTTGGGGTGGTGCTTCAGATGGTTGTATCATTTCCTCACTTGGTGGTTGGGGTGGTGGTTGAGATTCCTCTGGTAGGTCTGCTTCATCTTGAGGATGTAAGGGGCAATTATTTTTGTTATGCCCAAGATGACGACAAATGCTACATATTTTGCAGTGGCCACCTTTGGTCATCTATGTAAAGGGACTAAATTGAACATTTTTAGCACAAATGGGGACCAAATATGATATGACTAATACAATTAATCTTAGGAACCAAAACAGAAACATATAAGGAATACAATTACCTTTTGTTGATCAGACATAAAAGTGCATATTGCATACTTCAGCACCCCCAAGGTCTTCTATCAACAACTCCAAAAACCATGTCCAAGTATCTTTGTTCTCTACTTCCATAATAGAATATGCCAGAGGTAACATCTGGTGAATAGGATCTCTACCAATAGCTGTTAATAACTCCCCCTTATACTTTCCTTTCAAAAAACATCCATCCAAACTAATAAATGGCCTACAAGAGGTGAAGCTATCCTTGCAAGCTTTCAAACAAACGTAGAACCTCTTAAATGTGGTCTCACCATTGTCACTATCCACTTTAAATTTTACTGTTGATCCAGGGTTACATCTCAATAATTCATGTGCATAGTCATATATTCTTGTGAACTGATTTTTAAAACTACCTTCAACTTTGCATGATGCTATTATTTTTGCCCTACGAGCTTTAGAAATTGTGACATTGGTATTCAATTTCCTCAAAGATTTTGAGCATATTTCATTTATCTTCAAATTGGGATTTTCATGTAGTGAAGTATCTAATGTCTTACTCAACCACTTAGCGTTCACCATTTTAAGGTTGAATTGCCTACTACAAGTATGATTATGCAATATTTTTCTCAATTGCCATGTTCTACATCCTTCTAAGGGATAACGGTTCAAAAACCGTTATTTTCATACTTAAATTTGACATTAAACACACCCTTTATGACTTAGAATTAGCTTGAAATCATGCATTTTTCTTAAGTTAGAAAATAAGAGAGTCAAAGTTGGTTTTCTTGGTTTTATGCTTGGTTTTCCCTTGTTTTGGCAGGTTTTGTCAGGAATTGAATGAAGGATGTTGAAGTAGAAAGGAGTTGGACACAAGAGAAGGTGGAAAAGTGAGTAAATGAAGATTCGCAGCCACCACTCAACGCTATTCCAGCGCTGAGCGCCAGCCACGTGGAGGGATTCTCTGCCAGAGACTCAAGCGCCAGCGCTGAGGGGTGAAATTGAGTGTCGACCTTACCGTCTGGCGGTAAAGCCACCGCTGAGCAGTGGACTCTTCAGGGAACTCTCTGCCCAACGCTCAAGCGTCAACGCTGAGGGCTGATTCTAAGTAACGCACTCACCGTCGGGCGATAAAGCCACCGCTTGGCGGTTGATGGAAGCAACTCCAATCTTCAAGAAGGAGTGGCTCCTTGATCCAGAATGACGCAGCGGAATGGAGAACGGAGTTGATGGATGCAGCGCACTAAAGGTGTTCGATGAATTGTTTGGTATAGTTTTGGAAGTGTTTAGGTAGAATCTCTAACTCTGACGGCCTTCCAAGGGGGAAGGAAGCTAGAGGAGAGGGTGCAGAAGAGGCACAAGTGTTTGAACTCTGAAAAATGATTCTGGAGAAATCTCAACAGCATTTCATTAAGTTTCAAAGTTGGTTTTTACAATGTAAGGAGTCTTCCTTTTATAGATGAAGGAGTGACCCAAAAATGTGTTAAGCAAGCTATTCTAAGTGTAAAAGAAGCTTGTTGAGGAAGCTACACAGTCTAGGAGACTTGGAAGGCAAGGTACAGCTTGTCATGTCAGCAATCCAAGTGAAGAAGATGATGCTGCATTTTTGGCGCTGGGGCGCCCTTTAGGGGCGTTGGGGTGCCATCCAGCTTCCCTTTTTGGTTCGTTGGTTTTCATCCTTAGCAGCCTTCCTTAGTTGTATGTAATTGGTTTCTCCTCTTTATTAAGGGCCTACAAAACAATGTAAAGTTATTTAGCAAAGAGAAACATGCTAAGACTTTAGAAAGAAAATATTAAGTTCTTAATCAACTTCCCTTTCATAGTCTTAGTGTAGTTTATGCTTCTTTGGATGGGAAGTCCCTTTAGGGGTTGCCATCATTCCCTCCCTCTTTAAAAACGATTTGTCCTCAAATCGGGAAGAAATAAAGAAGCACAACTTTGGGTTTTGTTGTCCACCTGGATCAAAAATATATCTACAAAAGATAGCAAAAATGAGTATGATGAAGTTATAAGCAAAGATAAGGAGACAAAAGAAAAGTCTTGTTTTTTGAAAAAGTTTTTCTGAAAATTATTCTTGGAAAAATGGAGAATTCAATATTCCCAATTTATTTGATTTTTATCTTGAGTTACTTGTTTACACAAGGGTAACATTAACTCAAGTTTTGAATTGCCATTTTTTGAAAAGTTTTTCAAAGAACATGAAATGGCAATTGATTGAAAAGAAAAATTAAAAATGGAAGAATGCACAATAATTGGAAAAGAAATAAAGAATGAGAACCCTTCCCTGTTAGGTTCCAAGTTTATGGTAAGAGTAGGAGTTGCTATCAGTAGGAAAAGCTCCTTCTCTTTATTTTCCTCTTCTTTCATCTCTCTTTTTCGTCTCTCTTCTTCCTTTCTCCCTTCTTCTTTCTCTCTTCTTTCCTCCTCTTTTTGTCTATCAACATCTAGTCTCTTAACTTTCAACTCTAGTGTCTTAACCTTTAACTCCTTAAGTCTAATTTCAAATTCTAGTTCTCTAAGAAGGAAACCATTGTCATTTAAGCTTTCAAGAAATGTTTTTCCATCTTCAATGTATGCTCTTAGGGATTGTAGGTTTCTCTTAATGGTTGAAGTAATAAACTCTCTTCTCATGCAAGATTTTAGTTCATTCCAATCATGGATGAGGGATTTTCTACCTATCCTAACAAGATATTGCCTTTCATCCCACCACTCTCTTGCATGCACTTCAAATCTAGATGTGTAGAGACTAAGAACATAAGATGCACTATTGCAAGAATGGAAATAAGATTCATGTTTACTTTTTCTAGCAATGAATGAATGCATGTCATCAATGTCCCTTTCCCAAGCTAGGTATGTTAATGCACCAATATCCTCTCCAAAGAATGGAATATTTTCCCTAGCTTGTTTATATAACTCATCCTCAATCCTCTCAAATTCATAAAATGAACAAGTTCTTCTTCTAGATTCATCAAGTTTTCTTTTAATTTCCTTGAAACTAATTGGTTGATGAAGACTAGAAGACCTAGAGGATCTATATGAAGAAGAAGACCTATAGGAATCATAACAAGACATCAAAACTTTTTAGATTTTGGTGAAAGAGTTCTATAAAGATTCTAAAGGTGAAGAAACCGAATAGCTCCCATGAAGAAGAGGTGAGTCACAATGGACAAGCTTAGAAACCTTGTCCTTCCTTAGCCAGAGTTTCTCCTGACGTTTCTTACCCAAGTTTCAATGTAGAAGTCTTTCAAAAGTTTTTTGAATGCAAGATGAAATGCACCTAGAAACCAAATGAAGGTTTATCTAAATGAAACGCGCTCCTAAGTATCACGGAGACTTAAAACATAAAAGTCAATCAAGAAAGGAAAGTAAATGAATGGCAATGGAAGAAAATGATAAACGACCCTATGTGAAAGTGCAAGTGACACTTGGATCCCCTTGACACACTTTCACACTAAGAGGTGGAAACTAACTATTACAATGTTGCTTAGTAGACTTGGAATTGCTTGAAAAGAATTTTCCCAAGGTACTTGAAGTATGAAAAATGTAAAGAAAATTAAACTTCAAAGGTTCCGTGATACAAGGCTTTAAAAGTAATAAAATGAGCAACAATATGTATACAATGAGAATCTACTAAAGCTTGATGTTGTATAGCTCCAAAGGCGTTTGAAAAGTGTGGGGTGAAGAATGGAGAAATGCTGCCGATTGCTGAAACAAGGCTGCAGCTTTGAGAACAACCTTTGTGACCAATTCTACAATGTCTCCACTTCCTAGGATGCTACCCTCTTGGAAAAGGATTTCTGAACCTGGAGCACCTCAAAAAGAAGTCACACACCACTGCCAAACACACAAAACCGTGAAGAGTGAAACAGCTGTTGCACCAGAAATGAATTAACCAAAAACCAGTTTGCTAATAATAGTTTGGAAGCCAAAAATGATGAATTCAAGTGATATAAGGGCTGGAATAAAAGGAGGAACACAAAAGGAGCCTAGGAAAGGATCTACAACAGATTAATGAAGCAATAAAAATTCAAAAATAATGGATGAAATCTGTGCTGTAAACTGTTTGATATAAATGCACAAGTGTTTGACAAAATGCCTCAATGATCAGCCGGTTTTTGTGTTTTTCTGAATGTGATTTCCAAAACTGGATTGCAGGGATTTAAATGTTTTTTTTTGTGTGCTTTATACTTGATTGATCATTGGAAATGATTTAGAAGGTAAATCCTAACTTTTGCCAATCCAATTTTGCTAAGATGAAGAAACTTGAATTGGAAAACTGTGAACAAAGTTGCTGCAACACTGAAATGAGGCAGAAAAAGTGGAACTACACTGGTCAAATTTAATGGAACTGAAACAACTATGTAATTAACACTGCCAGCAACTTCATATCAACAAAATGGATGTGTACAAACACATAGGCAGCAAAGAAATTGACTGCAGCAGAATATGACAAGTGCACTAGCTAAAAATGAGTAAAATTTGGTGATGCAGCAGGTAAATATCAATTTGGCTCAAAATTTACCATATGAACAGTAACAAACCATTTTCAATTTACCAAAAATGACTCTCTAAGAAATGAAACAGATCCAAAACAGACAGGATCTCAATATGAGGTGTGCACTTGCATATTTCAAGCAAAATGATGGTTCAAGATGTGAAATGATACCTTGGCTGTGAAAAGAGAAATTGGACACTACAAACAAGTTTTAAATGATCAAATGAATGTGTTCAAATAGTTTCAATGCACAGAAACATACACATGTTCGAAATCATAGTTGGAGTTGCTAATTATGCAGCAAAAAGCAAGAAATCTGCATCAGAATTGGAAAAACTACATAGAATCAAAGTTGGCTGGATCAAACAACATATAAGAATGGTCCTATGCACTAGATCTAGCTTAGAAAAGATGAGCTAGAAGAACTAAAATGGCCTAAGACACAAGCAATGATACAGCAGCATGGTGCCAAAACTGCATAACAGTGACTCTCGGGAAATCCAATTTTTAAGCAACTCAATCACAGAATTTGAGATTCAGCATGGAATTGTGATTACTATCACTTGCAACATTCACAAATGCTTCAAACAAACTTGTTCACAACTGCAGAAACTCAAGAATTGCACAAAACTGAATTGAATGTGTGCTACAGAAACAAATGTCAGATGTAGAGGGTTTGAACGTTTAATGAAGAACTCAATCACTCAATTTGGATTTTAATGAAGCATAGGTGTTGGAATCACTTCAGGCACATTCAAACACATGAAACAAAGTTGCACGAAACAGAAAACACCAGAAATCTGGACCGCAACAGAATGTACCATTTCAAACCAGAAAGCACGATTTCATGTAGAGATAGTCTCGGTTAACGCTCAAAAGTGCTTTGATCAAAGCTAGGCAATGCCTCATGGCTTTATATGATCAAAATTGAGCTCGGAAATGCATAGACACACAACAAAAACGAAAAGCAATGCTGGAACAGAATCAAAACCGAGTGACAGAATGAAAACTGCAAAGATAATTGCACAATACCGTGACAAAAACGGAATGTAAAATTGGATGATGAATTGGACTCAAACAAGTTATATGCACCGATTAAAATGTAAAGCAAACACTAAGGATCAGTGAACGAACACAATTCACTCAAACACGAACTGAAAATGAAAAAAAAAATTAATGAAACAGTGACATATGAACAGAACAACACGGGAATAGTAAAAAAAAACTGAATGAATGACTTAGCTATGTAGAACCGCGTGGACGTGCTGGCTCTAACTACCAAATGATGGAAGCAACTCCAATCTTCAAGAAGGAGTGGCTCCTCGATCCAGAATGACGTAGCGCAATGGAGAACGGAGTTGATGGATGCAGCGCACTGAAGGTGTTCGATGAATTGTTTGGTGCGGTTTTGGAAGTGTTTAGGTAGAATCTCTAACTCAGACGGCCTTCCAAGGGGGAAGGAAGGTAGAGGAGAGGGTGCAGAAGAGGCACAAGTGTTTGAACTCTGAAAAATGATTCTGGAGAAATCTCAACAGCATTTCATTAAGTTTCAAAGTTGGTTTTTACAATGTAAGGAGTCTTCCTTTTATAGATGAAGGAGTGACTCAAAAACGTGCTAAGCAAGCTATTCTAAGTGTAAAAGAAGCTTGTTGAGGAAGCTACGCAGTCTAGGAGACTTGGAAGGCAAGGTACAGCTTGTCATGTCAGCAATCCAAGTGAAGAAGATGATGCTGCATTTTTGGCGCTGGGGCGCCCTTTAGGGGCGCTGGGGCGCCATCCAGCTTCCCTTTTTGGTTCGTTAGTTTTCATCCTTGGCAGCCTTCCTTAGTTGTATGTACATGGTTTCTCCTCTTTATTAAGGGCCTACAAAACAATGTAAAGTTATTTAGCAAAGAGAAACATGCTAAGACTTTAGAAAGAAAAGATTAAGTTCTTAATCAACTTCCCTTTCATAGTCTTAGTGTAGTTTATGCTTCTTTGGATGGGAAGTCCCTTTAGAGGTTGCCATCAGCGGTGGACTATTGGGGTTTGGCCAAAGTTCTGTGATTTTTCTTGAGTTATAAATAGCTCTGCACGAACTAGAAAAGGGATCCTTGGCAGAAGGGATGCAGAAACACACTTTGTCACTCCTTGGAGGCGGATTTTGGATGCGGAAGCTCCAACTTATCAAATCTAGGGTTATCTTTTCATTCTTTCCATTATTTTCACTTAGTTTCACTATGTCTATGGTGAACTAAACCTCCATTGTTGTTGGGGAAACGATGTAATCCTATTGAAACTCTCATATATTGAATTATTACTTATATTCATATGCTTTCTTTTATCAATTGTTAGAGTTTTTCCTCCATTATATTTGCATGCTTTGTTTAAGACATTATTCAATAGCATAATCTTTGATTCTATCTATATGGACACATGTGGGTAGGTCTAGACATGAGGGAATTCTCTTGGGAACAATATTACCCAGACATAGGGATAGGATGACCAATTGCCTTTAAGCTTCTGTGCGAATTGTGTAATGCATGATCAATTGCTAGGGAGACTTGATGGCAAAAGCTCTAGCTAGGACAAGCCAAATCTAGAAGCAAATAAAGCCATAAGTTCATGAATGAAGATTGCGGAATTTGGTGGCGGTGAAAGGTGTTGATAGCTCATGGTTTTGATGAATTGTATGGTGAGGGAAGATGTGTTTAAGGGTTCTCTAAGAGAGGTTGGGCCAACTCTTGGAGGAAGGTGGCTAGAGAAGGCCACTTTGGGTTGCTCTAGCCTAGGATGACCTTAAAAGAGTAGTATGGCACAAAAATGGCAGCATAACTTTACTCTAAATCAAAGGTGATTACATGATGGAGAGCACCTCTATTTATAGGTTAGAGTGTCTCAAAATGGGCTGAAACTTTAACCTAAAAGAGCCACCTTGGTTGTCTTGGAGAGAAAGGAGAAATCCTCTCCAATAAGAGGGAGACAAGTTGCAAAAATCCTCTCAAATGAGAGAGTGACATGTGGCCACTACCTATGGAAAAACTCTCCATTCCTAGAGTGACACATGGCCACTAACTAGGAGGAAAACTCTCCAATGGGAAGCTTCCACATATCTAGGACGAAATTCTTCTCCCTTGTTCTCCAAGCTTAGCCAAAATGTTGACCCCTTGGTCAACACACCCATTTTGGAGGTCCAAGCATAGTCAACTTTGGGCCTTGACCCTTTGTTGACTTGTTTGGTCAAAATCCTATTTTACTTGGCCCAAAATACAAGGCCCAATTGAAATCCTACACTAGTAGGCCTATAATACCAAGCCCAAATAAAATCTAGACTACTTGGCCCAAAATACAAAGCTCAAATAAAATCTAGACTACTTGGCCCAAAATACAAGGCCCAAAATAATTCTTACTCTACTAAATCTTCATGATGACTTAAGATGGCCCAAGAGAAAGATTCTAGGCCCATCTTCCATAGATGTCTCCAACTCTTCATAAATGTGCTAGGTCATGGCAAGGGGTATGTCATCATTCCCTCCCTCTTGAAAAGGATTTGCCGTCAAATCTTCTTGTTCTTTTATGACAAAAACCTTTTTCTTTTTATTGGTTAGTTTGTGTATCTTTCCACTAGGATCAAAGATCCATATGCAAGTGTCATCAAACTCAAAGCCAATAATCTTATGAGCCACAAAAAACATGTATCTAGATGATTGATTTAAATAAGACCTTATGCTAATTTTAAAAGAATTTACTTGAAAGCTTTGAAGGTCTACTCCACAAAATTGTTTGTGTATACTTTGAGTTAATTGTATCCTAAAAGGTAACATCAACTCAAAGTTTGATTTGGAAAAATTTAAGGAGTTAAAAATAGTGGGAGGTGAAAAAGAAGTTGAAATTTCAAAAGTAAAAAATGGAGTTATGAAAGATGATTGGATGTATTGAGAAAATTTTAAGGATTGGAAAACTCCCCTCATCATCTTAGTCTCAACCTTAATTGTGGGAGTGGTAAGGTGCTTTAATAACTCTTCCTCTTCTTCTTTTATCTCAATCTCTTCTTTTTCTCTCTTTTCTTTCTCATTCCTTTCTTTTATATTTTCTCTTCATACTCTCTTCTTCTTCTTTCTCATTCCTTAAATCCTTTTGGACTTTTTCTTGTTTTTCATTAAGAATACTAAGCTCTTCTTCCAACTTAGCAAGATAATCTTCTCTTTCTATTCTTTCTTTTTCTTTGAGAAGGGTTTCTTGCCTTTGCCAAATTTTAAGTGACTTTAGCTCTTTTGCTAAATTTTTCAAAGTGGGTTTTACAACCTTACTAGAGTCACTTCCAATTTCATACGAATTAGTCTTAGACATCCTTAAAGGTTTTCAAAAATATCCAATGCAACAAACAAATACTTAAATTTCAAAGAAAGTTCCTTAAGAGATTTAAGGAGGCAAAAGACACCCAAGTTCACTTCCAGGAAAGAGAGGTGAATCACAATGGATTTCTTAAATACCAAACCTTTCCTAGCCAAAGTTTACCTTAGGCACTCTTGAACCAAATTTCTCAAAGGGAACTAAAGTTGAAATTAAAGTTGACACACACTAAGCTATCACAATTAAAGAAAGCAAATAAACTAGCTATGCGGCCTAATGATTAAGTTAGAAGAACTTTGGTTCCTCCAACCAACCAACTGATAACGGTCTCAAAACCGTTATTTTCATGCATAAATTTGATATTAAATCACACCCTTTGTAGCTTAAAATGGGCTTAGAATCAAGTAAAACTCTTAAGTTGTGTTACATGAGAGTCAAAAGTTGTTTTTAGAGATATTATGCTTGTTTTGCATTGTTTTGCAGGGTTTTTGATGAAAATTGAAGATGGCAATGAAATAGGAAGGTCATAGACTAAAGAATGAAGGATAAAAAGGAAGAAAAGAAGAGTCTGTGAACCGCTCAGCGGTAAATTCCACCGTTGAGCGTCCTAGTGCAAGGAAAAGTTGTTGTCTGGCGCCCAGGCGGTGACGCTGAGCGTCCAGAGTGACAAGAGGCAAACCGCTCAGCGGTCATTTTAGGCGCCTGGGCGATGGCGTGTGTTGAGGCAAACCGTTGAGCGGTCAATTTAGGCGCCTGGGCGGTTGTCTGTTTTTATATTTTGGATTCTGAGATCTTTCTGTTATCTTTTTGGCTTATATATAGCCCTAGTGCGAATCCAAATGTAATTCTTTTGGCAGAGAACAAAGTCCACAGCAGCTTTACACCTTTGGAGGAGATTTCTTGGATGCTTAGGCTCCACTTTATCAATTCTAGGGTTTGCGTTTCCATTCTTTCATTCAATTCATCTAGTTTCACCATGATTATGGTGAACTAAACCCTTAGTTGTTGGGGAACAATGTAATCTTTTGAAACTCTCATATATTGAAATTCTTGTTTACTTTATATGCTTGCATATGCTTGATTTATCAATTGTTGGGTTCTTTACCTTTGCTTAATGCTTCTACCGTTTAACTCATTCGGTAGATGTTGTTTGTCTTTATTGATACGGGGACGTACAGTAATGTCATGAACTGGGGAGAATTCCTTGATTATGTTAATATCACCTAGGGATAGGGGTAGCACGATCAATTGTATTTTGCTTCCTCTCATTATGCATTATTAGTTACTAGGGGAGGCTAGGGATAGCAAGCCGATAATTAGTAATAGGCTTTTTCACCAAGGGATTGGGTTAAGGGTAGACCAAGAAAGTTTGCATGGCAATATGATAAATAAGCAAAGTAAATAAGAAGAGTAGATATATGAGGGTGGATAAGATGAAATTGTAAACCCCAAAAACCTCATTCATTCATAGTTTCTCTTAGTCAATTGAATTCTTGCATTTGCATGTTTATTTCTGTTTTGCATTCAAACCATTCAAATTATTTTCTTTTACTCAAGTCTTAAACGATTAGTTTACACGAAAGATGAGGCCTTAAGAGTCCTTTGAGAAGAACGATATTGGGTTTACCAATTATATTACTTGATACGATCTGGTACACTTGCCAGGGGTTTAACACCAACTAAAAACAAAAATTTACTAAAAAAATAAAGGTTCTTGTTAGGTGATGGGATTGAGCACCAAAGATTCCCCTAAGACACCTAACAAGGCCATGAGTTACAAGAGAAAACAAAAAAAAAAAAAAGATTACAAAGCCAAAAAATTACAACCAAATCAAAGCTATACCTCCCAAGTGTTTCTCTCCTTTCTTTTTTGCTACCACTCTAGACTTCAAGCTCCCTTTGGGTCTCCACCACCTAGAAGGATACCTCTAAGATATTGGATCACATTACAAAGAGAACCTACACCACACAAAGTAACCAAAGTCGAAATTGTGCAAGAAGAAACAAGGGATAAAAGCAATAAAAAGGTCCAAAAACAAGAAAGGCTTTGCCAAAGGAATTTAATTATGACAAAACTAAGAAATCCAAGAAGACAAGCAAGAAATCAAAGGTTAAGAAACAAAGGTTAGCACTCAAAAGAAATCCTAATGAAAGGTGCTAGAATAGATTCACAAAACAAAAACTACTAGAAGAAAAGTGAGTGGTTCTTGTCTTTTGGCAACTTTGAGAAAATGGGGCACTAAGGCCACTCTTTTAACATCATAGCCAAGACTTTTAGCCACTGGAAAGTGAATATAAAAACCCAAAACAGTGAGCAAAACACGTTCCAAAACAGATTGCACAAAAACAATGGTAGTGGTCTAAGCACACAATATTTTTCAGCACTTTTTAGGCTCTCTTTTGGTACTCTTTTGAGGCCTTTTGCTTAAAAGCTTTTAGAACTTCTTTTTCCACTCTTTTAAGGTGCAAAATAAGACCACCACACACTTGGAACATAGGTGATTTATGGTTTTTAAAAGCCACAAAGACAAGAAACACAAAATAGAAGAGAATCCTACTAGAATAAAAAATGGAGTTGAAAACTAGAAACATCAATAGGGAAAAAAATATTTTAAGAGCTTGCCAATGATTTAATGGCAAGTATGAACCCAAAATATCAAAGATAACACCCTCAAATGGTTGTATATGGTGCAGTTTTGCAAACTAAGTTATATATTTGTTATGATGATTTTTCAAAGTTATTAGAGAAAATTGACAAGAAAAGAACTACACATGACTCTAGACAAACATGGATGGATTAAAAACTTAAAATGACTCAATCAATGAAATGCACCAAATACAAATCAATAAAAGACCCAAAAAACTGTAAGGAATTACTCAAAAAGGAAAAGGCACAAAACAGTAGCCAAAACTAACAAAACATAACTTGAAAAACGCCAATGACAGCATTTTAGCAGCATTGACCTTTGTTGAGTGTTTTACTAATAAATTTCTCTATAGAAGTCCAAATGAATTTATTTTTTTTGGTTTTGATGAATTGTATGGTGAGGGAAGATGTGTTTAAGGGTTATCTAAGAGAGGTTGGGCCAAATCTTGGAGGAAGGTGGCTAGAGGAGGCCACTTTGGGTTGCTCTAGCCTAGGGTGACCTTAAAAGAGTAGTATGGCAAAAAAATGGCAGCATAAATTTACTCTAAATAAAAGGTGATTACATGATGGAGAGAACCTCTATTTATAGGCTAGAGTGTCTCAAAATGGGCTGAAACTTTAACCTAAAAGAGCCACCTTGGTTGTCTTGGGGAGCAAGGAGAAATCCTCTCCAATAGGAGGGAGACAAGTTGCAAAAATCCTCTCAAATGAGAGAGTGACATGTGGCCACTACCTATGGAAAAACTCTTCATTCCTAGAGTGACACATGGCCACTAACTAGGAGGAAAACTCTCCAATGGGAAGCTTCCACATGTCTAGGACGAAATTCTTCTCCTTTGTTCTCTAAGCTTAGCCAAAATGTTGACCCCTTGGTCAACACACCCCTTTTGGAGGTCCAAGCATAGTCAACTTTGGGCCTTGACCCTTTGTTGACTTGTTTGGTCAAAATCCTATTTTACTTGGCCCAAAATACAAGACCCAATTGAAATCCTACACTACTAGGCCCATAATACCAAGCCCAAATAAAATCTAGACTACTTGGCCCAAAATACAAAGCCCAAATAAAATCTAGACTACTTGGCCCAAAATACAAGGCCCAAAATTATTCTTACTCTACTAAATCTTCATGATGACTTAAGATGGCCCAAGAGAAAGAGTCTAGGCCCATCTTCCATAGATGTCTCCAACTCTTCATGAATGTGCTAGGTCATGGCAAGGGGTATGTCATCAAGACTAGATATAGTAAACTAGTAATTAGGAGTAGGGTCTTTTCACCAATACATTGGGATTAGGGTAAATTAGAAAGTGGCATTAACATTGATAAAGAAGTAGAATTGAGTAGAATTCGTAAATATATGAGAGTGGATTAGGATGAAATCATAAACCCCAACAACATAACTCATCCATATCATGTAATTGCGTTATCTTTTTGGTCAATTGATCAAATCTTTACATAGGCATGTTAATTTTCGTTTTTGCATATAAAACCCTAATTTTCGTTTTCTTAAGTCTTAAATAATCAAGAAATCACATGAACGTTTAGGCCTAAGAGTCTCTAGGGAAATGATACTCGGACTTACCGTTTATTATTACTTGATACGATTCGGTACACTTGTCGAACCCTTAACAATACCCACAATAAGCCATCCATGGACAACTTTTTTAGGTACCCAAACATCTCACTCGTAACCTTCTATTATCATTCTTAATAAACTTCAAATTCCTCCCAGCAAGGACTGCATAACGTCTAACAGCCTCCACAAACTCATTTTTATCCCTAAACTTTGTTCTCACTTCCCACTTGTAATCTGACATACTCTTTTGCTTAACAAATGTCCCAAATGGACCATAACTTTTCCTTTCATCACCTGCCTCCTCACTTCCACTTTCTTCTGGAGTTGCCAAAAAATCTGAGTCCTACTCATCATCAGACAACCCCGTATCATTTGGGTTTTTCTGGCTATGTGCACTATCATCTGTTTCTAAATCACAGTTTTCTTCATTTAACTTCCACTGAAATAGTCCCTTCTATAATATTATCTACCAGTTCATCAACATCCACTGGTCTTTCATCCCCTTGTCCTTCATGCCCTTGTCCTTCATCAAATACTCCTTCATGAACTTCACCATGCACGTCCCTTACATCATCAGACGCACTTAAAGTAAAATCTTCAATGTGTACTTCTTCCTCCACATGCACGTATTGTTCATCCATGTCCTTCGCCTCTATTTCCTCCTCCCCTGCACCTGCTGTTCATCCTCCACCTCTACTTCCTCCTCTTCCCCCTCCACTTGTTATTCATCCTCCACCTCTACTTCCTCCTCCTCCTCCCCTTGCACATCATCATCCAAACCATGCACCTTCACTTCATCATTCAAACCATGCACCTCCAATTCATCATCCAAACCATGCACCTCCACTTCATCCTCATCCCCACCTACATGGTTATCTTCTCCACTATCTAAACTTCCATGGCAGAGCAAAAGAATTTGTTCAGTTACTTCATTTTCAACAACCTCTGGCTCATCATCCATATCGTGGACCACAAACAAGTGAACTTCCCCAAATACTTGGCAACGTTTACCATGTTCATTGCACCTTTATCATCAACCAACTTATGCAAAATATTCTCAACGCAATAAAATATCTCAGTCACTTTAATATACCCCAATTCCTTAATGGCATCTACCACTTCGAAATAACTCCATTTGTCAGGGTCCACACTCCAATAAGTCATTTCCCCACCAACATATCAAAAAGGAATATCCTTTACTAGGGTCCCACTATGGTGGACCACAACATTAAACCTCTCTTCAGACATCCCAAACGCAACCTACAAAATGAACTTTATGGGCATGGGACCATTATATAAACACTAAAAGTAATTGTTAAACAGTATGGGAAACCAAAACCAATGACAAAAAAGCGACAATGACCTTTACACAACCAATTATAATATGTTATACAGCAATGCCTTAAACAGTTTACACAAATGTTAAACAAAATCTAACACTCACAAACGAAAATTTTTCCATATTTTACAGTGTTCAAGAAAATGTTAGAGATGAATGCCATAGACCATAGATTAGGAACGCAAACCTGAATTTCCCAAAGATGAATGCTTCCAATTCGAATAGCACATCACAGATGTTCTTCCCAATCTTGCAGATTTCCCTCCCAAACCTCGACCAAACCTTCAGACCTGAATACCCTTAATTTAATTTTGAAAAGAATAACTCTAATATCAGAAATAAAATTCAAAAATAATAAATCCACCTCACTACGCCTTAAGAAGTCCATGTAAGCCAATAAATGACATTTCACTCTCTAATTGCACATCTGGACATTTCACCGTTAACGATTTAAATAGCGTTTGCAAAAAGAACTAAATTGAACACAAATTATGATCTTTAGGACTACATTAAACGAAAAAAAAATGGGGACCATCTCGAACATAGCTAAAAAAATTGGAACCAATAATGGTATTAAGCCTAACAATAATTATAATAATAATAACAATCATAATAATGATAATAATAATAATAATAATAATAATAATATATTAATAATAATAACAATTATACTAATAATTATAATATACTAATAATAATAGTAATAATAATATAATAATGATAATAATGATAATAATAATAATAATAATGATAATAATAATAATATAATAATAATAAGAAGAAGAATATCATAACAATAATAATAATATATCAATAATAAAAATAATAATAATAATAATAAAATTAATAGTAATCAAAAAATAATAATAATAATACTAAAAATAATTATTATTATTATTATTATTTTATCATTTTTTTATTATTATTATCATTATTATTATTATTATATTATTATTATTATCATTATTATTATATTATTATTAATATATTATAATTATTATTATTATTATCATCATTATTATATTATTATTATTAATATATTATTATTATTATTATTATCATTATTATTATTATTATTATCATTATTATTATTTTATCATTTTTATTATTATTATTATCATCATCATCATGATTATTAGTATTATTATTATCATTATCATTATTATTATTATTATATTATTAATATTATATTATTCATATTATATTATTAATATATTATTATTATTATTATATTATTATTAACATATTATTATTATCATTATTATTATTATTATTATTATTATCATGTTGTTGTTGTAGTTGTGGTTGTGGTTGTTGTTGTAGTTGTTGTTGTTGTTGTAGTTGTTGTTGTTGTTGTTGTTGTAGTTGTTATTGTTGTGGTGGTGGTTGTTGTTGTTGTTGTTGTTGTCGTTGTTGTTGTGGTTGTTGTCGTTGTTGTTGTCGTTGTTGTCATTGTTGTTGTGGTTGTCGTTGTTGTTGTGGTTGTCGTTGTGGTTGTTGTTGTCGTTGTCGTTGTCGTTGTCGTTGTCGTTGTCGTTGTCATTGTTGTTGTCGTTGTTGTCATTGTCGTTGTCGTTGTTGTTGTCATTGTCGTTATCGTTGTCGTTGTCGTTGTCGTTGCTGTTGTCGTGTAGTTGTCGTGTTGTTGTTGTTTACTTTACGTAGTGTGTTATGGGGCTCAAGTAGAGAAGATTGATACATGTTGTGAAGAGTAGTAGGAGGTTTTAGTTTTGGGTGCTTCGAGTATGATCCAAGGCGTGGAACAAACTAACCTTGTGAGGGTAGTAGGATGAAACCCATTGGCAATGACTTTGCAAAGCAGTAGAAGCCACCACAAGTGCACAACCCGGCATAGCTCGACAATCATTCTAAGCCCCGACAGTTCATTCATAATAAGTGTCCTGCATATAAAGTGTTTGATGATTGTGTAGTGATATGTTTATTGTATGTAACATGTTTAAATGAGTTTATATATATATATATATATATATATCATTCCTAAATTGTAAACTAATTTACCCTTGCTTTTTTGTTGTTTGTCTTTGTATGTTGTTTCTCTTTTGCGATGATCACCTAAAGGTGTGAGCTTAGGGAGTCACATTTTCAGTTACTCTAGTGAGAAGTGAGGGCAGTGGAAGCAGAAGTGTAGAAATATGGATCTACAGAAGTAAATATCTTCTTTGTAGAAGGTTTGTTTTATCTAACTATCCTTTTAGCATATGTAACATTTTATTTTTGGTAGTTTTATACTATTAAAATGGGATGTTAACATTATTATTATTATTATTATTATTATTATTATTATTATTACCATTATCATTATTATTATTATTATCATTATTACTTTATTATTATCATCATCATCATTATACCGTATGGACCGGGCGGCGCATGTTATGTCACCAAGGACGCTTGGTCAACACTATTAGCTTGTGCGTAACATCCTCACGCAGGAGACATTCTAATCTTATCTGTATCGTTCCAATCTTATCTGTATCATTCCAATCTTATTAGTATCCGAGGAGACGAGCCCGACCGTCTCATTTAGGACGTCCGACCATAATTCTTGGATCAGAGCAGGATTAAGGTAAGACGTGATTAAGGTTATTGGGCCAGTATTAGGCCATGATTAAGATTATGCTAATCATAGGCCCATGGAAAAAACTATAAATAGAGGTCAAAGGTATGAGGTAGGTGGTTCATATTTATTGCACATTTATTACAGTTCTCCGTTTATTGGGTGAACAATGCACTGACTTGAGCGTCGAAGGACCTTTGGCAGGTACCCGACCGGACGGCGTTAAGGAGAGAAGTCAAGGATTAGACCGAACGACGACATCTAGAGGGAGCCAAGAGGTGGAACCGGACGTCATAGAAGGCAAATTGTGAAGGTGCCAGTGGTAGCTCGACACCACAACCGAAACATTTTGGCGCCTACCGTGAGGCCGAGCGAATTGATACCCAATGGTGGCTACAAGGAACACGAGCGTTGAAGATCAGGGTGAGATGATTTGAGCATTGGAGCAGAAGTTGGAAGAGATGCAGCAACGTCACAAGCAAGAGATGGCGGTCGTGCGAGCGGAATGCTCGGCCTGGAAAGCTAAGGGAAAGGGACTGGAAACCAACGAAAGGGTTGAGGGAGAGCATGACAAGACGAAGAAAGAAGACAGGGCCGAACACAATAGTTCGCCCGACCCAACGTGGAAGCCTTGCGGGTCTGGTGTCGGAGGGGGCGGATCCAAAACCGATCGGGCAGAGAGTGCAACAATGAGTAAACAACTAGTGGTGAAGACAGAGGGACCTTCCATCCTCGTGCCGTTCATACAGGCCATCATGGACGTCCAGATTTCTGAGCAATGCGTGCCTCCAATATTCAAGACGTATGATGGGACTACGGATCTGGAAGCTCACATCAAGGATTTTACCAATGTGATGGCCTTCCGCACTGGCACTTAGGAGTGGTTTAATTCACTCCCCAACAAATCCATCGAAAAATTTGAAAGCATAAGGAATATGTTCAAGGGGCAATTCGCTGCCTGTAGCGCACAAGATGTGACCGTCGTTGATTTGATTAACCTTAAACAGGGGTAGGAGGAGTTGTTGAAAACTTTCATGGACCGATATCAGAAGACGGTCCAGTGAGTAAAGGGCCTTAGTCTGGAGCACGCGCTCCAGTATGTCTTGTCGGCGCTAAGGCCAGGCCCTTTCAAGGATAGTGTGTGTCGTCGACCACCCAAAACTTTAGAGGAATTGCGCGAATGGGCGGCTGAAGAAGTACGTGTAGAGGAAATGAAGCAAAGCTATAAGAAGGAGAATCGGGAAGCTAAGGGGGATAAGGTGGAAGGTAGAAATTTCGACGGCCAATTGGGCCGGGCGGGAGGCCCCAAGACAAGGGAAGCACCTAGAGGCCTAAGGTTCCAACAGTACACGTCACTAAACGCCCCTCGGGCCTGGATACTGCAGGAAGCCTTGAGCGCTCAACTAATACAGACGCCCCAACGGCGTCCCACACCCTCGAGAGCGGACGGCAACAAGCATTGCCTTTATCACCAAAACATGGGTCACACAACTGAGGAGTGTGTGACTTTGAAGGATAAGATTGAGGAGTTAATCTGGGCAGGCCAACTAAAGAAATACGTGAAGGTTGACTGGACCG
>CM050926.1:140000-193525 GCA_027742785.1 Vigna reflexopilosa | reverse complement strand
TTTGCAGTGGCCACCTTTGGTCATCTATGTAAAGGGACTAAATTGAACATTTTTAGCACAAATGGGGACCAAATATGATATGACTAATACAATTAATCTTAGGAACCAAAACAGAAACATATAAGGAATACAATTACCTTTTGTTGATCAGACATAAAAGTGCATATTGCATACTTCAGCACCCCCAAGGTCTTCTATCAACAACTCCAAAAACCATGTCCAAGTATCTTTGTTCTCTACTTCCATAATAGAATATGCCAGAGGTAACATCTGGTGAATAGGATCTCTACCAATAGCTGTTAATAACTCCCCCTTATACTTTCCTTTCAAAAAACATCCATCCAAACTAATAAATGGCCTACAAGAGGTGAAGCTATCCTTGCAAGCTTTCAAACAAACGTAGAACCTCTTAAATGTGGTCTCACCATTGTCACTATCCACTTTAAATTTTACTGTTGATCCAGGGTTACATCTCAATAATTCATGTGCATAGTCATATATTCTTGTGAACTGATTTTTAAAACTACCTTCAACTTTGCATGATGCTATTATTTTTGCCCTACGAGCTTTAGAAATTGTGACATTGGTATTCAATTTCCTCAAAGATTTTGAGCATATTTCATTTATCTTCAAATTGGGATTTTCATGTAGTGAAGTATCTAATGTCTTACTCAACCACTTAGCGTTCACCATTTTAAGGTTGAATTGCCTACTACAAGTATGATTATGCAATATTTTTCTCAATTGCCATGTTCTACATCCTTCTAAGGGATAACGGTTCAAAAACCGTTATTTTCATACTTAAATTTGACATTAAACACACCCTTTATGACTTAGAATTAGCTTGAAATCATGCATTTTTCTTAAGTTAGAAAATAAGAGAGTCAAAGTTGGTTTTCTTGGTTTTATGCTTGGTTTTCCCTTGTTTTGGCAGGTTTTGTCAGGAATTGAATGAAGGATGTTGAAGTAGAAAGGAGTTGGACACAAGAGAAGGTGGAAAAGTGAGTAAATGAAGATTCGCAGCCACCACTCAACGCTATTCCAGCGCTGAGCGCCAGCCACGTGGAGGGATTCTCTGCCAGAGACTCAAGCGCCAGCGCTGAGGGGTGAAATTGAGTGTCGACCTTACCGTCTGGCGGTAAAGCCACCGCTGAGCAGTGGACTCTTCAGGGAACTCTCTGCCCAACGCTCAAGCGTCAACGCTGAGGGCTGATTCTAAGTAACGCACTCACCGTCGGGCGATAAAGCCACCGCTTGGCGGTTGATGGAAGCAACTCCAATCTTCAAGAAGGAGTGGCTCCTTGATCCAGAATGACGCAGCGGAATGGAGAACGGAGTTGATGGATGCAGCGCACTAAAGGTGTTCGATGAATTGTTTGGTATAGTTTTGGAAGTGTTTAGGTAGAATCTCTAACTCTGACGGCCTTCCAAGGGGGAAGGAAGCTAGAGGAGAGGGTGCAGAAGAGGCACAAGTGTTTGAACTCTGAAAAATGATTCTGGAGAAATCTCAACAGCATTTCATTAAGTTTCAAAGTTGGTTTTTACAATGTAAGGAGTCTTCCTTTTATAGATGAAGGAGTGACCCAAAAATGTGTTAAGCAAGCTATTCTAAGTGTAAAAGAAGCTTGTTGAGGAAGCTACACAGTCTAGGAGACTTGGAAGGCAAGGTACAGCTTGTCATGTCAGCAATCCAAGTGAAGAAGATGATGCTGCATTTTTGGCGCTGGGGCGCCCTTTAGGGGCGTTGGGGTGCCATCCAGCTTCCCTTTTTGGTTCGTTGGTTTTCATCCTTAGCAGCCTTCCTTAGTTGTATGTAATTGGTTTCTCCTCTTTATTAAGGGCCTACAAAACAATGTAAAGTTATTTAGCAAAGAGAAACATGCTAAGACTTTAGAAAGAAAATATTAAGTTCTTAATCAACTTCCCTTTCATAGTCTTAGTGTAGTTTATGCTTCTTTGGATGGGAAGTCCCTTTAGGGGTTGCCATCATTCCCTCCCTCTTTAAAAACGATTTGTCCTCAAATCGGGAAGAAATAAAGAAGCACAACTTTGGGTTTTGTTGTCCACCTGGATCAAAAATATATCTACAAAAGATAGCAAAAATGAGTATGATGAAGTTATAAGCAAAGATAAGGAGACAAAAGAAAAGTCTTGTTTTTTGAAAAAGTTTTTCTGAAAATTATTCTTGGAAAAATGGAGAATTCAATATTCCCAATTTATTTGATTTTTATCTTGAGTTACTTGTTTACACAAGGGTAACATTAACTCAAGTTTTGAATTGCCATTTTTTGAAAAGTTTTTCAAAGAACATGAAATGGCAATTGATTGAAAAGAAAAATTAAAAATGGAAGAATGCACAATAATTGGAAAAGAAATAAAGAATGAGAACCCTTCCCTGTTAGGTTCCAAGTTTATGGTAAGAGTAGGAGTTGCTATCAGTAGGAAAAGCTCCTTCTCTTTATTTTCCTCTTCTTTCATCTCTCTTTTTCGTCTCTCTTCTTCCTTTCTCCCTTCTTCTTTCTCTCTTCTTTCCTCCTCTTTTTGTCTATCAACATCTAGTCTCTTAACTTTCAACTCTAGTGTCTTAACCTTTAACTCCTTAAGTCTAATTTCAAATTCTAGTTCTCTAAGAAGGAAACCATTGTCATTTAAGCTTTCAAGAAATGTTTTTCCATCTTCAATGTATGCTCTTAGGGATTGTAGGTTTCTCTTAATGGTTGAAGTAATAAACTCTCTTCTCATGCAAGATTTTAGTTCATTCCAATCATGGATGAGGGATTTTCTACCTATCCTAACAAGATATTGCCTTTCATCCCACCACTCTCTTGCATGCACTTCAAATCTAGATGTGTAGAGACTAAGAACATAAGATGCACTATTGCAAGAATGGAAATAAGATTCATGTTTACTTTTTCTAGCAATGAATGAATGCATGTCATCAATGTCCCTTTCCCAAGCTAGGTATGTTAATGCACCAATATCCTCTCCAAAGAATGGAATATTTTCCCTAGCTTGTTTATATAACTCATCCTCAATCCTCTCAAATTCATAAAATGAACAAGTTCTTCTTCTAGATTCATCAAGTTTTCTTTTAATTTCCTTGAAACTAATTGGTTGATGAAGACTAGAAGACCTAGAGGATCTATATGAAGAAGAAGACCTATAGGAATCATAACAAGACATCAAAACTTTTTAGATTTTGGTGAAAGAGTTCTATAAAGATTCTAAAGGTGAAGAAACCGAATAGCTCCCATGAAGAAGAGGTGAGTCACAATGGACAAGCTTAGAAACCTTGTCCTTCCTTAGCCAGAGTTTCTCCTGACGTTTCTTACCCAAGTTTCAATGTAGAAGTCTTTCAAAAGTTTTTTGAATGCAAGATGAAATGCACCTAGAAACCAAATGAAGGTTTATCTAAATGAAACGCGCTCCTAAGTATCACGGAGACTTAAAACATAAAAGTCAATCAAGAAAGGAAAGTAAATGAATGGCAATGGAAGAAAATGATAAACGACCCTATGTGAAAGTGCAAGTGACACTTGGATCCCCTTGACACACTTTCACACTAAGAGGTGGAAACTAACTATTACAATGTTGCTTAGTAGACTTGGAATTGCTTGAAAAGAATTTTCCCAAGGTACTTGAAGTATGAAAAATGTAAAGAAAATTAAACTTCAAAGGTTCCGTGATACAAGGCTTTAAAAGTAATAAAATGAGCAACAATATGTATACAATGAGAATCTACTAAAGCTTGATGTTGTATAGCTCCAAAGGCGTTTGAAAAGTGTGGGGTGAAGAATGGAGAAATGCTGCCGATTGCTGAAACAAGGCTGCAGCTTTGAGAACAACCTTTGTGACCAATTCTACAATGTCTCCACTTCCTAGGATGCTACCCTCTTGGAAAAGGATTTCTGAACCTGGAGCACCTCAAAAAGAAGTCACACACCACTGCCAAACACACAAAACCGTGAAGAGTGAAACAGCTGTTGCACCAGAAATGAATTAACCAAAAACCAGTTTGCTAATAATAGTTTGGAAGCCAAAAATGATGAATTCAAGTGATATAAGGGCTGGAATAAAAGGAGGAACACAAAAGGAGCCTAGGAAAGGATCTACAACAGATTAATGAAGCAATAAAAATTCAAAAATAATGGATGAAATCTGTGCTGTAAACTGTTTGATATAAATGCACAAGTGTTTGACAAAATGCCTCAATGATCAGCCGGTTTTTGTGTTTTTCTGAATGTGATTTCCAAAACTGGATTGCAGGGATTTAAATGTTTTTTTTTGTGTGCTTTATACTTGATTGATCATTGGAAATGATTTAGAAGGTAAATCCTAACTTTTGCCAATCCAATTTTGCTAAGATGAAGAAACTTGAATTGGAAAACTGTGAACAAAGTTGCTGCAACACTGAAATGAGGCAGAAAAAGTGGAACTACACTGGTCAAATTTAATGGAACTGAAACAACTATGTAATTAACACTGCCAGCAACTTCATATCAACAAAATGGATGTGTACAAACACATAGGCAGCAAAGAAATTGACTGCAGCAGAATATGACAAGTGCACTAGCTAAAAATGAGTAAAATTTGGTGATGCAGCAGGTAAATATCAATTTGGCTCAAAATTTACCATATGAACAGTAACAAACCATTTTCAATTTACCAAAAATGACTCTCTAAGAAATGAAACAGATCCAAAACAGACAGGATCTCAATATGAGGTGTGCACTTGCATATTTCAAGCAAAATGATGGTTCAAGATGTGAAATGATACCTTGGCTGTGAAAAGAGAAATTGGACACTACAAACAAGTTTTAAATGATCAAATGAATGTGTTCAAATAGTTTCAATGCACAGAAACATACACATGTTCGAAATCATAGTTGGAGTTGCTAATTATGCAGCAAAAAGCAAGAAATCTGCATCAGAATTGGAAAAACTACATAGAATCAAAGTTGGCTGGATCAAACAACATATAAGAATGGTCCTATGCACTAGATCTAGCTTAGAAAAGATGAGCTAGAAGAACTAAAATGGCCTAAGACACAAGCAATGATACAGCAGCATGGTGCCAAAACTGCATAACAGTGACTCTCGGGAAATCCAATTTTTAAGCAACTCAATCACAGAATTTGAGATTCAGCATGGAATTGTGATTACTATCACTTGCAACATTCACAAATGCTTCAAACAAACTTGTTCACAACTGCAGAAACTCAAGAATTGCACAAAACTGAATTGAATGTGTGCTACAGAAACAAATGTCAGATGTAGAGGGTTTGAACGTTTAATGAAGAACTCAATCACTCAATTTGGATTTTAATGAAGCATAGGTGTTGGAATCACTTCAGGCACATTCAAACACATGAAACAAAGTTGCACGAAACAGAAAACACCAGAAATCTGGACCGCAACAGAATGTACCATTTCAAACCAGAAAGCACGATTTCATGTAGAGATAGTCTCGGTTAACGCTCAAAAGTGCTTTGATCAAAGCTAGGCAATGCCTCATGGCTTTATATGATCAAAATTGAGCTCGGAAATGCATAGACACACAACAAAAACGAAAAGCAATGCTGGAACAGAATCAAAACCGAGTGACAGAATGAAAACTGCAAAGATAATTGCACAATACCGTGACAAAAACGGAATGTAAAATTGGATGATGAATTGGACTCAAACAAGTTATATGCACCGATTAAAATGTAAAGCAAACACTAAGGATCAGTGAACGAACACAATTCACTCAAACACGAACTGAAAATGAAAAAAAAAATTAATGAAACAGTGACATATGAACAGAACAACACGGGAATAGTAAAAAAAAACTGAATGAATGACTTAGCTATGTAGAACCGCGTGGACGTGCTGGCTCTAACTACCAAATGATGGAAGCAACTCCAATCTTCAAGAAGGAGTGGCTCCTCGATCCAGAATGACGTAGCGCAATGGAGAACGGAGTTGATGGATGCAGCGCACTGAAGGTGTTCGATGAATTGTTTGGTGCGGTTTTGGAAGTGTTTAGGTAGAATCTCTAACTCAGACGGCCTTCCAAGGGGGAAGGAAGGTAGAGGAGAGGGTGCAGAAGAGGCACAAGTGTTTGAACTCTGAAAAATGATTCTGGAGAAATCTCAACAGCATTTCATTAAGTTTCAAAGTTGGTTTTTACAATGTAAGGAGTCTTCCTTTTATAGATGAAGGAGTGACTCAAAAACGTGCTAAGCAAGCTATTCTAAGTGTAAAAGAAGCTTGTTGAGGAAGCTACGCAGTCTAGGAGACTTGGAAGGCAAGGTACAGCTTGTCATGTCAGCAATCCAAGTGAAGAAGATGATGCTGCATTTTTGGCGCTGGGGCGCCCTTTAGGGGCGCTGGGGCGCCATCCAGCTTCCCTTTTTGGTTCGTTAGTTTTCATCCTTGGCAGCCTTCCTTAGTTGTATGTACATGGTTTCTCCTCTTTATTAAGGGCCTACAAAACAATGTAAAGTTATTTAGCAAAGAGAAACATGCTAAGACTTTAGAAAGAAAAGATTAAGTTCTTAATCAACTTCCCTTTCATAGTCTTAGTGTAGTTTATGCTTCTTTGGATGGGAAGTCCCTTTAGAGGTTGCCATCAGCGGTGGACTATTGGGGTTTGGCCAAAGTTCTGTGATTTTTCTTGAGTTATAAATAGCTCTGCACGAACTAGAAAAGGGATCCTTGGCAGAAGGGATGCAGAAACACACTTTGTCACTCCTTGGAGGCGGATTTTGGATGCGGAAGCTCCAACTTATCAAATCTAGGGTTATCTTTTCATTCTTTCCATTATTTTCACTTAGTTTCACTATGTCTATGGTGAACTAAACCTCCATTGTTGTTGGGGAAACGATGTAATCCTATTGAAACTCTCATATATTGAATTATTACTTATATTCATATGCTTTCTTTTATCAATTGTTAGAGTTTTTCCTCCATTATATTTGCATGCTTTGTTTAAGACATTATTCAATAGCATAATCTTTGATTCTATCTATATGGACACATGTGGGTAGGTCTAGACATGAGGGAATTCTCTTGGGAACAATATTACCCAGACATAGGGATAGGATGACCAATTGCCTTTAAGCTTCTGTGCGAATTGTGTAATGCATGATCAATTGCTAGGGAGACTTGATGGCAAAAGCTCTAGCTAGGACAAGCCAAATCTAGAAGCAAATAAAGCCATAAGTTCATGAATGAAGATTGCGGAATTTGGTGGCGGTGAAAGGTGTTGATAGCTCATGGTTTTGATGAATTGTATGGTGAGGGAAGATGTGTTTAAGGGTTCTCTAAGAGAGGTTGGGCCAACTCTTGGAGGAAGGTGGCTAGAGAAGGCCACTTTGGGTTGCTCTAGCCTAGGATGACCTTAAAAGAGTAGTATGGCACAAAAATGGCAGCATAACTTTACTCTAAATCAAAGGTGATTACATGATGGAGAGCACCTCTATTTATAGGTTAGAGTGTCTCAAAATGGGCTGAAACTTTAACCTAAAAGAGCCACCTTGGTTGTCTTGGAGAGAAAGGAGAAATCCTCTCCAATAAGAGGGAGACAAGTTGCAAAAATCCTCTCAAATGAGAGAGTGACATGTGGCCACTACCTATGGAAAAACTCTCCATTCCTAGAGTGACACATGGCCACTAACTAGGAGGAAAACTCTCCAATGGGAAGCTTCCACATATCTAGGACGAAATTCTTCTCCCTTGTTCTCCAAGCTTAGCCAAAATGTTGACCCCTTGGTCAACACACCCATTTTGGAGGTCCAAGCATAGTCAACTTTGGGCCTTGACCCTTTGTTGACTTGTTTGGTCAAAATCCTATTTTACTTGGCCCAAAATACAAGGCCCAATTGAAATCCTACACTAGTAGGCCTATAATACCAAGCCCAAATAAAATCTAGACTACTTGGCCCAAAATACAAAGCTCAAATAAAATCTAGACTACTTGGCCCAAAATACAAGGCCCAAAATAATTCTTACTCTACTAAATCTTCATGATGACTTAAGATGGCCCAAGAGAAAGATTCTAGGCCCATCTTCCATAGATGTCTCCAACTCTTCATAAATGTGCTAGGTCATGGCAAGGGGTATGTCATCATTCCCTCCCTCTTGAAAAGGATTTGCCGTCAAATCTTCTTGTTCTTTTATGACAAAAACCTTTTTCTTTTTATTGGTTAGTTTGTGTATCTTTCCACTAGGATCAAAGATCCATATGCAAGTGTCATCAAACTCAAAGCCAATAATCTTATGAGCCACAAAAAACATGTATCTAGATGATTGATTTAAATAAGACCTTATGCTAATTTTAAAAGAATTTACTTGAAAGCTTTGAAGGTCTACTCCACAAAATTGTTTGTGTATACTTTGAGTTAATTGTATCCTAAAAGGTAACATCAACTCAAAGTTTGATTTGGAAAAATTTAAGGAGTTAAAAATAGTGGGAGGTGAAAAAGAAGTTGAAATTTCAAAAGTAAAAAATGGAGTTATGAAAGATGATTGGATGTATTGAGAAAATTTTAAGGATTGGAAAACTCCCCTCATCATCTTAGTCTCAACCTTAATTGTGGGAGTGGTAAGGTGCTTTAATAACTCTTCCTCTTCTTCTTTTATCTCAATCTCTTCTTTTTCTCTCTTTTCTTTCTCATTCCTTTCTTTTATATTTTCTCTTCATACTCTCTTCTTCTTCTTTCTCATTCCTTAAATCCTTTTGGACTTTTTCTTGTTTTTCATTAAGAATACTAAGCTCTTCTTCCAACTTAGCAAGATAATCTTCTCTTTCTATTCTTTCTTTTTCTTTGAGAAGGGTTTCTTGCCTTTGCCAAATTTTAAGTGACTTTAGCTCTTTTGCTAAATTTTTCAAAGTGGGTTTTACAACCTTACTAGAGTCACTTCCAATTTCATACGAATTAGTCTTAGACATCCTTAAAGGTTTTCAAAAATATCCAATGCAACAAACAAATACTTAAATTTCAAAGAAAGTTCCTTAAGAGATTTAAGGAGGCAAAAGACACCCAAGTTCACTTCCAGGAAAGAGAGGTGAATCACAATGGATTTCTTAAATACCAAACCTTTCCTAGCCAAAGTTTACCTTAGGCACTCTTGAACCAAATTTCTCAAAGGGAACTAAAGTTGAAATTAAAGTTGACACACACTAAGCTATCACAATTAAAGAAAGCAAATAAACTAGCTATGCGGCCTAATGATTAAGTTAGAAGAACTTTGGTTCCTCCAACCAACCAACTGATAACGGTCTCAAAACCGTTATTTTCATGCATAAATTTGATATTAAATCACACCCTTTGTAGCTTAAAATGGGCTTAGAATCAAGTAAAACTCTTAAGTTGTGTTACATGAGAGTCAAAAGTTGTTTTTAGAGATATTATGCTTGTTTTGCATTGTTTTGCAGGGTTTTTGATGAAAATTGAAGATGGCAATGAAATAGGAAGGTCATAGACTAAAGAATGAAGGATAAAAAGGAAGAAAAGAAGAGTCTGTGAACCGCTCAGCGGTAAATTCCACCGTTGAGCGTCCTAGTGCAAGGAAAAGTTGTTGTCTGGCGCCCAGGCGGTGACGCTGAGCGTCCAGAGTGACAAGAGGCAAACCGCTCAGCGGTCATTTTAGGCGCCTGGGCGATGGCGTGTGTTGAGGCAAACCGTTGAGCGGTCAATTTAGGCGCCTGGGCGGTTGTCTGTTTTTATATTTTGGATTCTGAGATCTTTCTGTTATCTTTTTGGCTTATATATAGCCCTAGTGCGAATCCAAATGTAATTCTTTTGGCAGAGAACAAAGTCCACAGCAGCTTTACACCTTTGGAGGAGATTTCTTGGATGCTTAGGCTCCACTTTATCAATTCTAGGGTTTGCGTTTCCATTCTTTCATTCAATTCATCTAGTTTCACCATGATTATGGTGAACTAAACCCTTAGTTGTTGGGGAACAATGTAATCTTTTGAAACTCTCATATATTGAAATTCTTGTTTACTTTATATGCTTGCATATGCTTGATTTATCAATTGTTGGGTTCTTTACCTTTGCTTAATGCTTCTACCGTTTAACTCATTCGGTAGATGTTGTTTGTCTTTATTGATACGGGGACGTACAGTAATGTCATGAACTGGGGAGAATTCCTTGATTATGTTAATATCACCTAGGGATAGGGGTAGCACGATCAATTGTATTTTGCTTCCTCTCATTATGCATTATTAGTTACTAGGGGAGGCTAGGGATAGCAAGCCGATAATTAGTAATAGGCTTTTTCACCAAGGGATTGGGTTAAGGGTAGACCAAGAAAGTTTGCATGGCAATATGATAAATAAGCAAAGTAAATAAGAAGAGTAGATATATGAGGGTGGATAAGATGAAATTGTAAACCCCAAAAACCTCATTCATTCATAGTTTCTCTTAGTCAATTGAATTCTTGCATTTGCATGTTTATTTCTGTTTTGCATTCAAACCATTCAAATTATTTTCTTTTACTCAAGTCTTAAACGATTAGTTTACACGAAAGATGAGGCCTTAAGAGTCCTTTGAGAAGAACGATATTGGGTTTACCAATTATATTACTTGATACGATCTGGTACACTTGCCAGGGGTTTAACACCAACTAAAAACAAAAATTTACTAAAAAAATAAAGGTTCTTGTTAGGTGATGGGATTGAGCACCAAAGATTCCCCTAAGACACCTAACAAGGCCATGAGTTACAAGAGAAAACAAAAAAAAAAAAAAGATTACAAAGCCAAAAAATTACAACCAAATCAAAGCTATACCTCCCAAGTGTTTCTCTCCTTTCTTTTTTGCTACCACTCTAGACTTCAAGCTCCCTTTGGGTCTCCACCACCTAGAAGGATACCTCTAAGATATTGGATCACATTACAAAGAGAACCTACACCACACAAAGTAACCAAAGTCGAAATTGTGCAAGAAGAAACAAGGGATAAAAGCAATAAAAAGGTCCAAAAACAAGAAAGGCTTTGCCAAAGGAATTTAATTATGACAAAACTAAGAAATCCAAGAAGACAAGCAAGAAATCAAAGGTTAAGAAACAAAGGTTAGCACTCAAAAGAAATCCTAATGAAAGGTGCTAGAATAGATTCACAAAACAAAAACTACTAGAAGAAAAGTGAGTGGTTCTTGTCTTTTGGCAACTTTGAGAAAATGGGGCACTAAGGCCACTCTTTTAACATCATAGCCAAGACTTTTAGCCACTGGAAAGTGAATATAAAAACCCAAAACAGTGAGCAAAACACGTTCCAAAA
This sequence comes from Vigna reflexopilosa, assembly GCA_027742785.1. Lineage (NCBI taxonomy): Eukaryota > Viridiplantae > Streptophyta > Magnoliopsida > Fabales > Fabaceae > Vigna > Vigna reflexopilosa. The sequence continues at coordinate 182,255 of CM050926.1, read as the reverse complement.
CAGATTGCACAAAAACAATGGTAGTGGTCTAAGCACACAATATTTTTCAGCACTTTTTAGGCTCTCTTTTGGTACTCTTTTGAGGCCTTTTGCTTAAAAGCTTTTAGAACTTCTTTTTCCACTCTTTTAAGGTGCAAAATAAGACCACCACACACTTGGAACATAGGTGATTTATGGTTTTTAAAAGCCACAAAGACAAGAAACACAAAATAGAAGAGAATCCTACTAGAATAAAAAATGGAGTTGAAAACTAGAAACATCAATAGGGAAAAAAATATTTTAAGAGCTTGCCAATGATTTAATGGCAAGTATGAACCCAAAATATCAAAGATAACACCCTCAAATGGTTGTATATGGTGCAGTTTTGCAAACTAAGTTATATATTTGTTATGATGATTTTTCAAAGTTATTAGAGAAAATTGACAAGAAAAGAACTACACATGACTCTAGACAAACATGGATGGATTAAAAACTTAAAATGACTCAATCAATGAAATGCACCAAATACAAATCAATAAAAGACCCAAAAAACTGTAAGGAATTACTCAAAAAGGAAAAGGCACAAAACAGTAGCCAAAACTAACAAAACATAACTTGAAAAACGCCAATGACAGCATTTTAGCAGCATTGACCTTTGTTGAGTGTTTTACTAATAAATTTCTCTATAGAAGTCCAAATGAATTTATTTTTTTTGGTTTTGATGAATTGTATGGTGAGGGAAGATGTGTTTAAGGGTTATCTAAGAGAGGTTGGGCCAAATCTTGGAGGAAGGTGGCTAGAGGAGGCCACTTTGGGTTGCTCTAGCCTAGGGTGACCTTAAAAGAGTAGTATGGCAAAAAAATGGCAGCATAAATTTACTCTAAATAAAAGGTGATTACATGATGGAGAGAACCTCTATTTATAGGCTAGAGTGTCTCAAAATGGGCTGAAACTTTAACCTAAAAGAGCCACCTTGGTTGTCTTGGGGAGCAAGGAGAAATCCTCTCCAATAGGAGGGAGACAAGTTGCAAAAATCCTCTCAAATGAGAGAGTGACATGTGGCCACTACCTATGGAAAAACTCTTCATTCCTAGAGTGACACATGGCCACTAACTAGGAGGAAAACTCTCCAATGGGAAGCTTCCACATGTCTAGGACGAAATTCTTCTCCTTTGTTCTCTAAGCTTAGCCAAAATGTTGACCCCTTGGTCAACACACCCCTTTTGGAGGTCCAAGCATAGTCAACTTTGGGCCTTGACCCTTTGTTGACTTGTTTGGTCAAAATCCTATTTTACTTGGCCCAAAATACAAGACCCAATTGAAATCCTACACTACTAGGCCCATAATACCAAGCCCAAATAAAATCTAGACTACTTGGCCCAAAATACAAAGCCCAAATAAAATCTAGACTACTTGGCCCAAAATACAAGGCCCAAAATTATTCTTACTCTACTAAATCTTCATGATGACTTAAGATGGCCCAAGAGAAAGAGTCTAGGCCCATCTTCCATAGATGTCTCCAACTCTTCATGAATGTGCTAGGTCATGGCAAGGGGTATGTCATCAAGACTAGATATAGTAAACTAGTAATTAGGAGTAGGGTCTTTTCACCAATACATTGGGATTAGGGTAAATTAGAAAGTGGCATTAACATTGATAAAGAAGTAGAATTGAGTAGAATTCGTAAATATATGAGAGTGGATTAGGATGAAATCATAAACCCCAACAACATAACTCATCCATATCATGTAATTGCGTTATCTTTTTGGTCAATTGATCAAATCTTTACATAGGCATGTTAATTTTCGTTTTTGCATATAAAACCCTAATTTTCGTTTTCTTAAGTCTTAAATAATCAAGAAATCACATGAACGTTTAGGCCTAAGAGTCTCTAGGGAAATGATACTCGGACTTACCGTTTATTATTACTTGATACGATTCGGTACACTTGTCGAACCCTTAACAATACCCACAATAAGCCATCCATGGACAACTTTTTTAGGTACCCAAACATCTCACTCGTAACCTTCTATTATCATTCTTAATAAACTTCAAATTCCTCCCAGCAAGGACTGCATAACGTCTAACAGCCTCCACAAACTCATTTTTATCCCTAAACTTTGTTCTCACTTCCCACTTGTAATCTGACATACTCTTTTGCTTAACAAATGTCCCAAATGGACCATAACTTTTCCTTTCATCACCTGCCTCCTCACTTCCACTTTCTTCTGGAGTTGCCAAAAAATCTGAGTCCTACTCATCATCAGACAACCCCGTATCATTTGGGTTTTTCTGGCTATGTGCACTATCATCTGTTTCTAAATCACAGTTTTCTTCATTTAACTTCCACTGAAATAGTCCCTTCTATAATATTATCTACCAGTTCATCAACATCCACTGGTCTTTCATCCCCTTGTCCTTCATGCCCTTGTCCTTCATCAAATACTCCTTCATGAACTTCACCATGCACGTCCCTTACATCATCAGACGCACTTAAAGTAAAATCTTCAATGTGTACTTCTTCCTCCACATGCACGTATTGTTCATCCATGTCCTTCGCCTCTATTTCCTCCTCCCCTGCACCTGCTGTTCATCCTCCACCTCTACTTCCTCCTCTTCCCCCTCCACTTGTTATTCATCCTCCACCTCTACTTCCTCCTCCTCCTCCCCTTGCACATCATCATCCAAACCATGCACCTTCACTTCATCATTCAAACCATGCACCTCCAATTCATCATCCAAACCATGCACCTCCACTTCATCCTCATCCCCACCTACATGGTTATCTTCTCCACTATCTAAACTTCCATGGCAGAGCAAAAGAATTTGTTCAGTTACTTCATTTTCAACAACCTCTGGCTCATCATCCATATCGTGGACCACAAACAAGTGAACTTCCCCAAATACTTGGCAACGTTTACCATGTTCATTGCACCTTTATCATCAACCAACTTATGCAAAATATTCTCAACGCAATAAAATATCTCAGTCACTTTAATATACCCCAATTCCTTAATGGCATCTACCACTTCGAAATAACTCCATTTGTCAGGGTCCACACTCCAATAAGTCATTTCCCCACCAACATATCAAAAAGGAATATCCTTTACTAGGGTCCCACTATGGTGGACCACAACATTAAACCTCTCTTCAGACATCCCAAACGCAACCTACAAAATGAACTTTATGGGCATGGGACCATTATATAAACACTAAAAGTAATTGTTAAACAGTATGGGAAACCAAAACCAATGACAAAAAAGCGACAATGACCTTTACACAACCAATTATAATATGTTATACAGCAATGCCTTAAACAGTTTACACAAATGTTAAACAAAATCTAACACTCACAAACGAAAATTTTTCCATATTTTACAGTGTTCAAGAAAATGTTAGAGATGAATGCCATAGACCATAGATTAGGAACGCAAACCTGAATTTCCCAAAGATGAATGCTTCCAATTCGAATAGCACATCACAGATGTTCTTCCCAATCTTGCAGATTTCCCTCCCAAACCTCGACCAAACCTTCAGACCTGAATACCCTTAATTTAATTTTGAAAAGAATAACTCTAATATCAGAAATAAAATTCAAAAATAATAAATCCACCTCACTACGCCTTAAGAAGTCCATGTAAGCCAATAAATGACATTTCACTCTCTAATTGCACATCTGGACATTTCACCGTTAACGATTTAAATAGCGTTTGCAAAAAGAACTAAATTGAACACAAATTATGATCTTTAGGACTACATTAAACGAAAAAAAAATGGGGACCATCTCGAACATAGCTAAAAAAATTGGAACCAATAATGGTATTAAGCCTAACAATAATTATAATAATAATAACAATCATAATAATGATAATAATAATAATAATAATAATAATAATATATTAATAATAATAACAATTATACTAATAATTATAATATACTAATAATAATAGTAATAATAATATAATAATGATAATAATGATAATAATAATAATAATAATGATAATAATAATAATATAATAATAATAAGAAGAAGAATATCATAACAATAATAATAATATATCAATAATAAAAATAATAATAATAATAATAAAATTAATAGTAATCAAAAAATAATAATAATAATACTAAAAATAATTATTATTATTATTATTATTTTATCATTTTTTTATTATTATTATCATTATTATTATTATTATATTATTATTATTATCATTATTATTATATTATTATTAATATATTATAATTATTATTATTATTATCATCATTATTATATTATTATTATTAATATATTATTATTATTATTATTATCATTATTATTATTATTATTATCATTATTATTATTTTATCATTTTTATTATTATTATTATCATCATCATCATGATTATTAGTATTATTATTATCATTATCATTATTATTATTATTATATTATTAATATTATATTATTCATATTATATTATTAATATATTATTATTATTATTATATTATTATTAACATATTATTATTATCATTATTATTATTATTATTATTATTATCATGTTGTTGTTGTAGTTGTGGTTGTGGTTGTTGTTGTAGTTGTTGTTGTTGTTGTAGTTGTTGTTGTTGTTGTTGTTGTAGTTGTTATTGTTGTGGTGGTGGTTGTTGTTGTTGTTGTTGTTGTCGTTGTTGTTGTGGTTGTTGTCGTTGTTGTTGTCGTTGTTGTCATTGTTGTTGTGGTTGTCGTTGTTGTTGTGGTTGTCGTTGTGGTTGTTGTTGTCGTTGTCGTTGTCGTTGTCGTTGTCGTTGTCGTTGTCATTGTTGTTGTCGTTGTTGTCATTGTCGTTGTCGTTGTTGTTGTCATTGTCGTTATCGTTGTCGTTGTCGTTGTCGTTGCTGTTGTCGTGTAGTTGTCGTGTTGTTGTTGTTTACTTTACGTAGTGTGTTATGGGGCTCAAGTAGAGAAGATTGATACATGTTGTGAAGAGTAGTAGGAGGTTTTAGTTTTGGGTGCTTCGAGTATGATCCAAGGCGTGGAACAAACTAACCTTGTGAGGGTAGTAGGATGAAACCCATTGGCAATGACTTTGCAAAGCAGTAGAAGCCACCACAAGTGCACAACCCGGCATAGCTCGACAATCATTCTAAGCCCCGACAGTTCATTCATAATAAGTGTCCTGCATATAAAGTGTTTGATGATTGTGTAGTGATATGTTTATTGTATGTAACATGTTTAAATGAGTTTATATATATATATATATATATATATCATTCCTAAATTGTAAACTAATTTACCCTTGCTTTTTTGTTGTTTGTCTTTGTATGTTGTTTCTCTTTTGCGATGATCACCTAAAGGTGTGAGCTTAGGGAGTCACATTTTCAGTTACTCTAGTGAGAAGTGAGGGCAGTGGAAGCAGAAGTGTAGAAATATGGATCTACAGAAGTAAATATCTTCTTTGTAGAAGGTTTGTTTTATCTAACTATCCTTTTAGCATATGTAACATTTTATTTTTGGTAGTTTTATACTATTAAAATGGGATGTTAACATTATTATTATTATTATTATTATTATTATTATTATTATTACCATTATCATTATTATTATTATTATCATTATTACTTTATTATTATCATCATCATCATTATACCGTATGGACCGGGCGGCGCATGTTATGTCACCAAGGACGCTTGGTCAACACTATTAGCTTGTGCGTAACATCCTCACGCAGGAGACATTCTAATCTTATCTGTATCGTTCCAATCTTATCTGTATCATTCCAATCTTATTAGTATCCGAGGAGACGAGCCCGACCGTCTCATTTAGGACGTCCGACCATAATTCTTGGATCAGAGCAGGATTAAGGTAAGACGTGATTAAGGTTATTGGGCCAGTATTAGGCCATGATTAAGATTATGCTAATCATAGGCCCATGGAAAAAACTATAAATAGAGGTCAAAGGTATGAGGTAGGTGGTTCATATTTATTGCACATTTATTACAGTTCTCCGTTTATTGGGTGAACAATGCACTGACTTGAGCGTCGAAGGACCTTTGGCAGGTACCCGACCGGACGGCGTTAAGGAGAGAAGTCAAGGATTAGACCGAACGACGACATCTAGAGGGAGCCAAGAGGTGGAACCGGACGTCATAGAAGGCAAATTGTGAAGGTGCCAGTGGTAGCTCGACACCACAACCGAAACATTTTGGCGCCTACCGTGAGGCCGAGCGAATTGATACCCAATGGTGGCTACAAGGAACACGAGCGTTGAAGATCAGGGTGAGATGATTTGAGCATTGGAGCAGAAGTTGGAAGAGATGCAGCAACGTCACAAGCAAGAGATGGCGGTCGTGCGAGCGGAATGCTCGGCCTGGAAAGCTAAGGGAAAGGGACTGGAAACCAACGAAAGGGTTGAGGGAGAGCATGACAAGACGAAGAAAGAAGACAGGGCCGAACACAATAGTTCGCCCGACCCAACGTGGAAGCCTTGCGGGTCTGGTGTCGGAGGGGGCGGATCCAAAACCGATCGGGCAGAGAGTGCAACAATGAGTAAACAACTAGTGGTGAAGACAGAGGGACCTTCCATCCTCGTGCCGTTCATACAGGCCATCATGGACGTCCAGATTTCTGAGCAATGCGTGCCTCCAATATTCAAGACGTATGATGGGACTACGGATCTGGAAGCTCACATCAAGGATTTTACCAATGTGATGGCCTTCCGCACTGGCACTTAGGAGTGGTTTAATTCACTCCCCAACAAATCCATCGAAAAATTTGAAAGCATAAGGAATATGTTCAAGGGGCAATTCGCTGCCTGTAGCGCACAAGATGTGACCGTCGTTGATTTGATTAACCTTAAACAGGGGTAGGAGGAGTTGTTGAAAACTTTCATGGACCGATATCAGAAGACGGTCCAGTGAGTAAAGGGCCTTAGTCTGGAGCACGCGCTCCAGTATGTCTTGTCGGCGCTAAGGCCAGGCCCTTTCAAGGATAGTGTGTGTCGTCGACCACCCAAAACTTTAGAGGAATTGCGCGAATGGGCGGCTGAAGAAGTACGTGTAGAGGAAATGAAGCAAAGCTATAAGAAGGAGAATCGGGAAGCTAAGGGGGATAAGGTGGAAGGTAGAAATTTCGACGGCCAATTGGGCCGGGCGGGAGGCCCCAAGACAAGGGAAGCACCTAGAGGCCTAAGGTTCCAACAGTACACGTCACTAAACGCCCCTCGGGCCTGGATACTGCAGGAAGCCTTGAGCGCTCAACTAATACAGACGCCCCAACGGCGTCCCACACCCTCGAGAGCGGACGGCAACAAGCATTGCCTTTATCACCAAAACATGGGTCACACAACTGAGGAGTGTGTGACTTTGAAGGATAAGATTGAGGAGTTAATCTGGGCAGGCCAACTAAAGAAATACGTGAAGGTTGACTGGACCGAGAGGTCCCCGGGAGGACCAGGAGTCCCCGGGAGAGGAGTCTGCGAAGGACTGATGAAGGAAGAAGACGAAATTACGGGCGGAGTGACCATCCAAGGTTTGAGAGACGAAGAAGTTGAAGTCGGGAAAGAAGCAACGACCGCCCGTTGAGGGGGCACATCAACACCATTTCAGTGGGGTTCGGCGAGGGAGGCTCGTCATCCTCCGCCCGGAAGCAACATGTCTGGGCATTGTGTTTCGTCCATGCAATTGACACCCCAAGAAGGTCGATGCAGCCCATCACCTTCATGAACGAAGATTTTCACGCCCCCAACCCCGACCAAGACGACCCCATGGTCATAACCACCGAGGTAGCTCACTACGGTGTTAGCAAGGTGCTCATTGACCAAGGAAGCTCAGTGAACAACCTTTATTGGAAGACGTTTCAACAAATGGACATCTCGAAAGATTTGTTCGTCCCATATAACGAGCAAATAGTAGGATTTGCGGGCGAGAGAGTGGACACTCGGGGATACATTGACTTGCGTACCCGTTTAGGTACCGGACGGGAGAGCGAAGAAAAAAGGGTGCCATACTTGTTGGTAGAGGCAAACACTTCTTACAACGTCCTCTTGGGACGACCGTGCCTGAACGCATTCAGGGCCATCGTGTCCACCCCGCATCTCACCATGAAATACCCGACCAACCGGGGAGCGATCTGCATAGTGCGGGCAGATAAAAGACGGCGCGGGAATGTTATGCCGCCAGATTGAAGATGTACCCGAAATAGGGGAGAAGAAAGGCTAATCATCAAAGGTAGCTATGGACGACCTCGACCCAAGACCTAACACCGATGATCGGCTAGAGCTGCTAGGAGAGACGCAACCGGTCATGATCGGAAAGGATGCCTCCCAAACCATTACTATGATTAGGGGGCTAGAGGCGCGGTCCACCCTATGGCGTAACAGAGATCTATTTGCATGGACGGCGGTGGATATGCCTGGTGTTTAAATTCAAGGCCTCCAATAATCAAGCCGAATATGAAGCCTTAGTGGCCGGCTTGGAATTGGCGAGAGACATGGGAGCCCGGAAGGTGATATGTTGGACGGACTCCCAATTGGTGGTCGACCAAATGAATGGAGATTTCTAGGTTAAGGAAGACCATCTCCTCAAATACATCCACAAATCTTCGACTTTGGCTAAAGGCTTCGACAAGATTGAGATTCAACATATCCCTCGCGAGTAGAATGCCCGGGCGGAAATGTTATCTAAGCTCAGCTCAGGCAAGGAGAAGCGGCAATTAACCACGATCATTCGCCAGGTGCTGCGTCAATCGTCGATGGAATGTTGCGCCGTCACGACCAATGACGTTGAAGATTGGTGGGAGGAGGTTCAAGGATTGATGAAGCAGCAAGATGATGGTCGGCCTTTGCGCCCGGCCGACACCAAAAAGATAGCTCGATTCGTGGTGATTGGGAACAACTTATATCGATGGGGGTTCTCTACCCCTCTACTTAAATGCTTGGCCAAAGACGAAGCACGTTTGTGATGGACGAGCTTCATAATGGCATTTGTGGGTTCCATACTGGACGGCGAGCACTGAAAGCCCGAGTGCTCCGAGCTGGGCACTTCTGGCCGACTATGAAAGAAGATACCAAGCTATTCGTGTAGAAGTGTCTCAAATGTCAAGCTCACGCCAACGATACACAAGCACCGCCACATACCCTACACATGATCGTGTCACCCTGGCCTTTCGCCTAGTGGGGGATGGATATTGTTGGCCTTTTCCCTCCCGGCCAGACCTAGAAGAAATTTCTTCTAGTAGCGATCGACTACTTTACCAAGTGGGTCGAGGCCGGGGCCCCTGGCAACTATCACGGCAGCGTAAGTACAAAAGTTCTGTTGGAAATTGATATGCAATTTCGAGCTCCCACGGACGATCATTGATATGGTCACCACCACAACGCTCACAGAGTTGTTGTTGCACCTGTGAAATATTCTTCAGCTCCTTAGGCAACTGAGTGAGTGTCTTTGTTAGATTCTCCAACTGTTGAGTTATAAGCTTGTTTTGTGCAAGCAAGGCATCCTGAGTTGGTAATTGAAGAACTCCCTTTTGTTGAAGCAAAGCGCCTCTTTCACTATGAGTCTCATTATCATTAGCTGCCATATTTTCTATCAACTCATAGGCTTCCTCTGCAGTCTTGCACTTAATGTTACCTCCAGCTGAGGCATCTAGCATAAGCTTTGTTTGCACGCCAAGACCTCCAAGGAATGAAAGGACTACTGATGTATCATCAAAATTGTGCATGGGCGTCTTCCTCAGTAAGCTTTTATATCTTTCCCATGTCTGGCCGAGGGTTTCTTCCATGCCTTGCCTGAAAGAAGAAATTTCCTGTTTACCTTTGTTGATTTTTGACTGTGGGAAGTACTTGTTCAAGAATTTAGACACCAAAGCCTCCCATTCAGTAAAGTTATCCTCCAGGAAAGAGTTCAACCATAGCTTAGAATAGCCTCCCAATGAAAAAGGAAATAAGCTAAGTTTTATAGCTTCATCTGGCACACCATTGATCTTCACAGTGTTGCAAATCTCGTTGAATGTGGTCAGATGCTCATATGGACTTTCATTTGACAGTCCATTGAATTGGTTGTTCTTCACCAATTAAATCAATGTTGGTTTCACCTCCATGTTTAGTGCATTGACCCTCGGCCTTGCAATGTTGTTAAAGTGATGAGGGTCAATAACAGTGGTGGCATCCGCCAGAGTACGTCTCCTAGGAGTCTCTTCAGCCATCTCCTCTGTGCTCTGATCGGATTCTTATGGTGAGGGTTGTAAAAGTGTCTCTGGAGAAGGAAATAATTCTCTGGATGTTCGTACCTTCCTTCTCTGTCTACTTTTACTCAAACCTTCAAGAAGAGGTTCTTGATTTTTCTTACTCCTAGTACGAATTGTATCCTGCATACATAAGAAACAAAACCCTAAAAGGCACTTTTATAGAATAAAAATAAAACAAAAACAAAAAATCAAGTCAAAGTTAATCAATAATCACACTACTAGAATAGTTAAACCACGAGTCCCCAGCAACGGCGCCAAAAACTTGTTAAGACTCCAGCAAGTGTACCGAATCGTATCAAGTAATAATAAGTGGTAAGACCAAGTATCGTTTTCCCTAGAAAATCATTGGCCTAGACGTTCATATGATTTGTTGATTATTTAAGACTTGAGAAACGAAATTTAGGGTTTATAATGCAAAAAAAAATTAAACATGCATGCAAAGGTTGATCAATTGACCAAAAGATATAACGCAGGTGAATTATATGGATGAATTATGTTGTTGGGGTTTTCCGAATTATCCTAATCCACTCTCATATATTTACGAATTCTACTTTTTCATTAATGTCAATGCCACTTTCTAATTTACCCTAATCCCAATGTCTTGGTGAAGAGAGCCTACTCCTAATTACTAGTTTACAATATCTTGTCTCCCTAGAAATTGTTCATGCATTACATTCGCACAGAAGCTTAAAGGCAATCGGTCCTCCTATCCCTATGTCTAGGTAATATTGCTCCTGAGAGAATTCCCCCGTGTCTAGATCTACCCATATGTGTCCATATAGATAAAATCAAATATCACACTATTGAATGAATTAAACAAAGTATGCATAGAGAATATAGGAAAAACTCTAACAATTAATGAAATAAAGCAAATGAATAAAGCATCAATTCAATATATGAGAGTTTCAAAGGATTACATCGTTTCCCCAACAATAATGGAGGTTTAGTTCACCATAGACATGGTGAAACTAGATGATATTAATGAAAATAATGAAAAGATAAACCCTAGAACTTGTAGATTGAAGCTTCCGCATCCAAAATCCGCCTTCGAGGGGTGAAGAGAGTGTTTATGCACCTCTTTCTGTCAAAAGATACCCTCTTTGGGTCGTGCAAATCTATTTATAACTCATTAAAATCAACAGAAATTGGCCCAAGCCCAAGAAGCTAGCGCTCAGCGGTAGGTGCGGCACTCAAGATTGACGCTCAGCGTTGACGCCCTGGCGTTTGGCAGTGACTTCACTGAAGAAGCCACCACTCAGCGGCAGAGTAGTACTCAGCGGTGGGCGCGATACTCAATTTCTCCCCTCAGCGTTGGCGCTTGAGAGCTTGGCAGAGATCTCCACAATGAAGTTGGCGCTCAGCAGTGTACTAGCGCTCAGCGGTGGCTGCAATTCTTCCTTTGTGCCCTTTTCATCTTTTCTTGAGTCCAACTCCTTCCTACTTCAGCTTCCTTCATTCAATTCATGTTAAAGCCTACCAAAACAAGGAAAACCGAGCATAATACCAAGAAAACCACCTTTGACTCTTTTATTCTCTAACTTAAGCAAAATGCATGATTTCAGCTAATTTCTAAGTCATACAGGGTGTGTTTTGTGTCAAATTTAAGTATAAAAATAACGGTTTTTGTACCGTTATCAGTAACGGGGCGAGCCTCCATCTCAGGAACGCCCTCTTCAGCGGGAGCTCTCGCAGTGCCAAGGATGGCAACGCTCACTCCAATGGACAAACCGGTAGGAATGTTTTGAGAAACCGGGATGCGATTGGCGGGAGTCGGACGGTTGGTAGGAGCTGGACGATTGAGAGGAGGCGGACATTTTGGGGGTGGAGGAGCTCGCCCCCTGCTTGTGGAGGAAACACCCACAAATTCCTTTCGTGAGGCCATGAAGTTGGATTGGCGGGGAGTTGGAGCAGCCATGATATCTAGCAAAGAAACAAAAACTTAGCTAAGTTAACATCACTTTATTAATGAAAAGCACAAACTAGATGGAAACATCAAACCGAATGCCCTCCGATCACAATCCTCAAAACGAAGGCAGTCAACCAGGCCACAGGCTCGGAGGCGGCGAAGGAGGGCATTGATGGTCTTGATGGCCTCAAGATCCGTCGGCTCTAACACACTCATTTAGTAGGCTTTTATTTTCTTTGGCTCCCTCATCCAGTAAAAAGGGAAGAGAGGGAGCCCGACCTCGTCATGAAATTCACCTCGGCCCGACTCGTTAATAATAATCTTAAAAAACTGATCCTTGAATTTCTTGTAAGACTCCGAAAATGACTTGAAGAGATATTGATCCTTCACGGATGTCAATGAAACCCAACCCCCCTTTGGGGGAGGACAGACGTCGAAATAATACAAGAAGACAGGAACAGTATGGGTCACCCCCACGTCCGAGGAGCACAATGCCCTGAATGCTTGGACTGAGGCTCATGCGTTCGGATGAAGTTACGTAGGAGCCACATTAAGCTCGTGAAGAAGAGCCGACTGGAAAGAGGTAAATGGAACCCGGATGTACAACTAGTTGAAGAGATTGGCGTACACGAAGAAGGAGTCGTCAGGACACGATTATTTCCCGTGAAACACCCGCTCATTTTCACGACTGACGCCCGCTCGCACCAGCCGGGCATCCTCAATGTCTCGGACAATATAGGACCGGCTTATCAAATCCCGCAAGCACATTCGCGAATAATACTGGGACACCTGAAGACTTACGTCATGAGCAGACCAATTATATCCACACATGACCGGCAAGCCGCCAACCGGAACCAGGGGGACGGCGTCAATAGCGATCCCCCCCCCCTTAACAAATGAATGGGGATGCAAAAAAGAACCCTATCCCCTCCAAACTCAGGGGATTGCGGACCTGAATCCTCGTCATCGCCATTCTCAAAAGAAGCAGGCTGAGCATCCCTAGCCTAGTCAGACCTTTCCAGGAACGACGAAGACGCAAAGTCTGGAGAAGAAGACTGACCACCATCGCCACTCCCCGCACCACCGCCGCCACCCCTGCCTGATGACTCCAACGAAGACTCAACATCCACAACATCCATTTTATCACCTGGGGGAAAAAGAACACTGGAAGCTTGAAGAGGAAGAATGAATTAAAAGACGTGATGATGATAGTTCTCACCGCGCTCCTATTTATAGAACTTTTTTTTGAAAAACCGCAGCACATCATCACCGTTCAAGCTAACCACACTCAACGGCCCAGATCCGTAGACGTTACAACTACCTGAGGTAAACACTAGGCCAACGAGCGACACGTGTCTTTTCCCGCTGTTGTAAGCACAGGACATTTATTTTGATAACCCTTAATCTAAATCAGAGGTTTCTGTAGTGTATTCCTCTGGTGAGCTGCTTTCTTCTTGTTGTATTCAAGCAATTTAGTTATGCAAGAAAAATAATCCAATAAGAAGTGAATATGCAGAGTAATGTAACAGATTAAACATGCATAGTCAACTTCACTCAATACTAAGTCGATTCAATCATTCAATCAAAGCAGATATAATCAATCAGATTAAAGCAATTGAATTAGAATCAAAATAATGATATTCATTACTTATTCAAAGATATTACAATGATAACCAAAAAAAAGAACAAGATAAAATGAAACAGAATGGCATTCTAGGCCATTATAAAAAAGAAAACTAAAAACTAGACCAAAGACACAGATATAAGACAGATAACCAACAAGACTCGAGACACACTGCTGTAAGCACAGGACTTTTATTCACATGCAAAAGATAACTCCCCCTAAAGTATAGGCATGTTAAGAAATATGTGTAAGTGTGTAATGCTCCCCCTGTCATTATGCATATTTTTCTTAATCAAGTTTAGATGCACAATACAGTACAGTAACAATCAGAGCATTCATCCCGTATAAAACAGAATTGCATCATGTATATGATTTCAAGCAAATTCATCATGCATAGATACAATCATCACCGTTCAAGCTAACCACGCTCAACGGCCCAGATCCGTAGACGTTACAACTACCTGAGGTAAACACTAGGCCAATGAGCGACACGTGTCTTTTCCCGCCCAAAAGCTTTTATGTCCTCGGCGGTCGGTCAGCTACTAAACCCACTTCCACCGGTGCTCAAATTCAAACCCTACAGCAACTATGTTGCTTAGGGCTTGGGGGGCCTGTGTACCGTATGGACCGGGTGGCGAGTGACAAGTCACCAAGGATGCCCGGTCAACATTGTCGGCTTGTGCGTAACATCCTCGTGTAGGAGACATGCTAATCTTATCTGTATCGTTCCAATCTTATTGATATCCAAGGAGACGAGCCCGACCGTCTCATTTAGGACGTCCAGCCATGATTCTCGGATCAGAGCAGGACTAAGGTAAGAGGTGATTAAGGTTATTGGGCCAGTATTGGATCATGATTAAGATTCTGCTAATCATAGGCCCATGACAAAAACTATAAATAGAGGTCAAAGGTATGAGGTAGGTGGTTCATATTTACTACACATTTATTATAGTTCTACGTTTATTGGGTGAATAGTGCATTGACTTGAGCGTCGGAGGACCTTTGGTAGGTACCCGACCGGACGACGTTAAGGAGAGAAGTCAAGGATCAGACCGAACGACAACATCTAAAGGGAGCCAGGAGGTGGAACCGGATGTCATAGAAGGCAAATTGTGAAGGTGTCAGTAGTAGCTCAACTCCACAACCGAAACAATCATCATCATCATCATTATATTATTATTATTATTTTATTATTATTATTATATTATTGTTAATATATTATTATTATCATATTATTATTATTATTATTATTACTATTATTATTATTATTATTATTATTATTATTATTATTATTTAGGATTTGACTTAATCATTACCTAAAGAGAAATAGAAGGGGGAGAAAATGAGAACATTAAAATAGTATAAATATATATTTATAATAAACCTTGTTCTTTGGCATCAATAGTTGTGTTTCACGTATTCAAATTCTAAAACAAATATGAATTTTGAGACAACTATGAATTGTCATTTTAGGATTTTTGGTTTATAATCAAAAGAAGTTGGTTCATGATTAACGGAATAGACTTTTATGCTAAGAAATAAAAGAGCAGAGAAAAGAAATGGACTTGATTAATGTCACAGGAGCAAAGGAGAGAAAAAAAATACAGATTTCCTTGTCACTGACCACAAAATTAACAGAATGAACTTGATTTATGCAATTATATTACATGGGACGAAATTGAGCCTTTTTTTAAAGGAGATGAACTTGACATTAATCCATAAATTTAGGGACCAATTAAGCAATTAAATCTTAAATTTATCCCTAAACATATAATTATCTAGAACCTTCTCATTTTGCTTCCTTTTGGATTTTGTGATTCTGAAGTCAAAAACGACTTCCAGAAATCAATAACTAAAAATAACTTCCAAAAGTGGGAGAAGATAAAGAGAAAGGTAACTTTTGGACTGTACTTAGAACTAAGCAATCTGAACTGTTTTTCTTTGAAATAAAAAATAACTTTTAAGTTATGCAATCCAGAATATTCTGAGTTCTATAATTTAAAAGTGAATTTTGTCTTTCAATTTGCATAATTTGAAAAAAAAAATTATTTTCAGATTGTATAATCCAAAATGATGAAACAGGAATTTTGTTTTATACAAGAATGCAAGAAGAAATATATAGATGTGCTGAAAGAAGTTGCCTCAGGTCACGAGTATTGTGCAGGTCAGCCCACATTGCCATAGTTTCTTCATACACCACATAAATTTAGAAAAGGTCCAATTGCCCATGAGGTACCCATCAGGTTATGAATATTTTGAATTGCAATAATAAAAAATGAATTATCAATTCCACAACTTTTGAAAATACAATTTAAAATTCAAAATTGCCTTCAGGACTGTTCGATCCAAAAATGTATTTATGTATTCTAAATTGTATAATCTATAGTACAATTTGAAATAAATAAAAAATATATATTCTAGATTGGTTGAAAGAAGAGAAAACCCTCGTTAAATTATGTATATAAACAGTCAAATCCTAGACACATACAATAGTTCATGAACTATTTATATAACCTTCTGATAAATATTTCTACATTTATATCGTAAGTATACTTCCCACCAAGCTAATACCATCTTGAAGAATTGATAGCAAGGAGAAAATTGTCTTAGTATTCTGTGCAGGTAAAATATCAAAAATCAAATTTTCACCATATAAACATTCCAATGTTAATTACATTAAGTGGTTCAAAAATCAAAAAGACCATCCAACTTTGAAACAGAACTAAGATCATCTTTAACTTGCAACATTATTTTTAGGGTCTCTGAATAATTGCTAATAACCACGACAAATTATTTGGACATTGTTACTTCTTAGATGCCCTCCTTAATATTTATTCAATCGATTTTCTCTCTAACTTTATTGTTTCCCAGCAGTTAAATTGCAAAACTTAATTTTTACGTCATTGAATGATGCAGGAGAAAAAGACAAGATAATGCAATTCTGCATTACTGCCTTCTTATCTTGAAAGACCATATGGTTAAAAAGACTCTGAAACAACAGAAGCAGAAGCAGAAGAAGGATTTGAAGCAGGTTCTTGATACCACTGGTTTGCCTCCCTAATGAGAAAATAGGCATCTGCAAATGACGGTGAGAAATTCACATCAAAATCAAAATCCATCATAAGCTCATTCTAAAACATCATCCTAATAAATATATGTACTTAACATCTTGGTAACATAAGATGCGTACACTTGTTGAAATAGTTTCACTAAAATAACCTCCTTTTTCCCAGTAAATGCATTACTTTTATCTGTTGCATATACATTAACAATGATATAGTTTAAATTAGAAATAAAATTAATACTTCATTGAGTGCTGAAATAAAATTAACCCTTTCATTTAATGCAGTTAGAGAAGAACTTTTAAGGACTTCATTCAACAGGGGCATTTGAATTGACCTTAGTTAATTTTTCAAATTAAAATAATATTGTAAGGGATTTATGTTTCTGACAACTCATTTTGCAGATGAAATGCATGTTGAACCTCTGCACATTCTTATATGCTATATAAGTAAAATTAGCCAATGTGAACAGGTAAATTCATTTCCCACTTTCTAAATCATAAGTACCGTAGAATTACTCATTTCAGCTTCTGGATAATGGATGTCTGCACATGGAACTAGAGCTTCGATATATCAAAGATGGATGTAAGTTTCTACTTTCAAGGTTAATTTATCAAAGCTTACCTGATAAGAACACATCTTTGTATTCATCATCATCATAAACAAATTGTGGAGGATCAGGAGAGCCAATTCCAACAATGGTGCTTCCACTGCATGAGATGTATTCAGACAGCATGTTAGAGAGTGGAAAGTGTATACTAGGAGGAAGAAACATTAATTACCTAACTGTTTAGCAGTTAGACAGGGCAGGGGGTATAACCATGTATATAAGGCAGATTTGGGGTAGAGGAGAGACTGTTGAGTATATTCTTTGTTGATAGTAGCAGGACACATTGTCCTGGGAGGGGCATTAGGCTCCCTAGAGCTCTGGTTGTACATGATTGTTGAGATAATTCAATACATACTATTCTTTTCACTATACACTTGTTGTTGATTTCTGTGTGAGTGTGTTGAGAGTGGGTTTCTCTAACAAGAAACCTAACTATTGGTCCGACCTGCGGGATCCAATTGGGCGAGAAGATCGAAGGAATGGAAGGGCGCATGAATGTGGTTGAAGGGCAACTGGAACATATGGAGATCGCCATGGATGATCTGAAGGCGGAATCAGCGGCGAATCGTCAAGACTCGATGGCGATGCACAAAGACATCCAAGAATTGATGAGGCTAGTGGGAGCATAGAACAAACAGTTAGAGGGCAGTTCTAATGGGAGCCAGGGGTCTGTTAATGGCAATAGGCGGGACAGACGAGACGACATGGATGGAGAGAAAGAAGGGGAAAGGCACAAGGGGCCACCCAGTTGGCGGAGAAGGGTGGAGTTGCCCAATTTCGAAGGTCTAGACCCGTTGAATTGGATAAACAGGGCAGAGAAGTTCTTTGAAATTCAGAAGGTATCGGAAGCGGAGAAGGTTGAACTGACGTACATTAGTATGGAAGGAAGCGCCAGTTACTGGTTCAAATTCTGGAAAGAAAAAGCTAGAGATCAATCTTAGGAGGGGCTAAAAGAGGCCATGGTCATCAGATTTGGGGCTCGGAACATAGGCGGAATTTTTTAAAGGATGGCCGCAATAAAACAAACGGGCACAATGGAGGAATACGTGCAGGAGTTTGAGGTGCTGGTGGGACAAACCAAGGCATTTTCCGATGACCAATTATTGGGGTATTTCTTGATGGCGATGAGGATCGATGTCGAAGAAGCCCAACGCGAGCTGAGTATGAGTGGGTGGACGACAACCAAGAATTCACAATCTTGGGGGCGAACGACGGGAGGAGGAGCCATTGTGACGAGGACCGAACCGATCAGAAGTAACCTAGGGAGAAGTAGCGTAGCGGAGAGCGTGGGTTCAGTGAGGAGAGACGGAGCGGCAGAAAGTAATGCAGCGAGAGGCGGAAACCCAGTGGGCAGTGACAATAGGGGAAGAAACTCAAGAAACCTTCGCTACCCAGAATTTCTGAAGCGAAGAGAGGAAGGGAGGTGCTTCCGCTGTGGGGGACCCTTCAGACCAGGGCACCATTGTCCTGAAAGGAGTTTACGAGTAGTGATATTGGCTGAAATTGGATGAAGAGGAGGACGCAAAAGCGGAGATGGAAGAAGTGGAGCAGAAGTTGATGGAACTATCAGTTTTCTCGGCCAGCGAGCTTACCCAGCCAAAGATGATGAAGTTGCAGGGGAAAGTGGGGGAGAAGGCGGTGCTGATTCTCATAGACAGTGGCGCAAGCCACAATTTTATCAACAGAGGCTTGGTAGAAGAGTTGAAGCTAGTTCAGGAGGATACTCCCCCATATCAAGTAAGCTTGGGGGATGGACAAAAGAAAAGAACCAGAGGGTGTTGTCCTCGAGTGTTAGTCCATATGGGAGGGACGGAGATGGTAGAGAAATTCTACTTGTATGAATTAGGGGGAGTGGATATGATCCTGGGAGTGGAATGGTTGGCTAAGCTAGGAGAGATCACTCTAAATTGGAGGGAGTTGACGATGTCATTCAAGTAGGGGGGAGAAACAGTGGTCATTAAGGGGGACCCTACATTGGAGAAGAGGATGGTTGAACCTGAGACCCTACTATAGATGAATGAGGTGGAAACCTGGGCATTGGTTTGGAGTCTGGAGAGCAGGGAACAGGGGCGAGATGACAAGGAAGAATCAGGCTTGTCCAGGAAGCAGAAGGAGGAGTTGGAGCAAATTTTAAAGGAACATGTGGAGGTTTTCTGTGAGCCAAAAGGGTTGCCGCCTGACAGAGACAAAAGGCACTAGATTACACTAAAAGAGGGAACAGATCCGGTGAATGTTCGGCCCTACAGGTATCCTCATTTGATGAAAGGGGAAATTGAAAGACAAATGGAGGAAATGTTGAAGGCGGGGATCATTAGGCCGAGCACTAGTCCCTATTCGAGCCCCGTGATATTAGTAAAGAAAAAAGATGGGAGTTGGAGGTTCTGCGTGGATTACAGGGCTTTGAATAGAGCAATTATTCCAGATAAGTTCCTCATTCCAGTCATAGAGGAACTCTTGGATGAATTAAGAGGGGCAAGGTATTTTTCGACAGTGGATAAGCAAGGTACCATCAAATCAGGATGGGGGAGGAGGATATCCACAAAATAGCTTTTCGCACTCATCAGGGTCACTATGAGTTCTTAGTGATGCCTTTTGGTCTCACTAATGCCCCAGCAACATTTCAGAGTGCCATGAACAGTCTGCTACAACTATTTATGAGGAGGTTTGTGCTGGTGTTTTTTTATCACATCCTCATTTACGGCCAGAGTTGGGAACACCATGTGCAGCATGTGGGTCAGATTTTGGGTGTGCTTAGGCAGAATAGGTGGGTGGCCAATAACAAGAAATGCGAGTTTGGAAAGGGGGAGATTAGATATCTGGGTCATTTGATATCTGCAAGAGGTGTGGAGATGGATCTGGAAAAAGTTTGGGCAGTGCTTGAATGGGAGGAACCAAAAACGCTGAAGGCATTGAGAGGATTTTTGGGCCTTACTGGTTTTTATAGGCGATTTGTGAAGGACTATGGAAAAGTGGCAAAGCCCTTGACGAAGTTGTTGAAGAACGGACAATTTCAGTGGTCAATTAAGGCTAAAGAGGCAATGGACAGATTGAAGAGCTTGATAACCACTACTCCAGTACTGGCACTGCCAGATTTTGAGCAACCCTTCCATGTAGAGTGTGATGCATCTAGAGGGGGAGTAGGGGAATGCAGGGAAGGAAGCCCATTGCGTTTTTCAGCAGAGCATTGTCTGAGGGATCTCTTATTAAGTCTATATATGAGAAGGAACTCATGGCCTTGGTGATGGCAATACAATATTCGAGACCGTGTTTGTTGGGACAGAAGTTCGTCGTTCATATAGATCAAAGAAGTCTCAATTATTTACTCGAGCAAAGAATAACAACCCAAAATCAGCAAAACTGGCTTGCTAAGTTGTTAGGGTATGATTTCGAGATCCAGTATAAATCAGGGGTGACAAATCGGGTTGATGATGCTTTGTCTAGGAAAGGGGAGGATAAGGAGGATAAGGGGGAAGTGGACAAGGAATTGAAGATAGTACAGCGGCCATATTGGCAAGATTTCGAAGATGTATTAAGGACAGTAGAGGAGGATGAAATTCTGGGGAAGATTCGAGAGGAGATTGGAAAAGATCCAGATGCCCATCCAGCATATACTATGGAACATGGTAGGTTGCACCATAAAGGAAGGCTAGTGTTGTCTGCCAAGTCAGCTTGGATACCAAAGATCTTGGCTGAATTCCATTGAACTAGCACAGGAGGGCACTCAGGTGTGTACCGCACTTACAGAAGAATCGCCCAGTCACTCTTCTGGATAGGAATGAAGCAGATGGTGACTAATTTTGTGGCAAGATGTTTAACATGCCAGCAACACAAATATTTGGCGTCCTCTCCTCAGGGGTTGTTGCAACCCTTACTCGTACCTCACGCGATTTGGGAGGAGGTTCATTGTAAAGTTGCCAAAATCCCAGGGGTATGATGCAGTGTTGGTGGTGGTGGATCGCCTCAACAAGTATGGGCATTTCCTGCCATTGAAACACCCTTACTCTACGCTCACAGTTGCAGAAGTCTTTGTCAAGGAGGTGATAAGGCTGCACGGGGTGCCACTATCCATTGTTAGTGATCGTGATCCCCTTTTCTTCAGTGTGTTTTGGAGGGAAATCTTTAGAATGCAAGGCACGCAGTTGAAGATGAGTATTGCCTATCATCTGGAATCGGATGGGCAGACGAAAGTGTTGAATAGCATACTAGAAGGGTATTTGCGATGTTTCTGCTCTGAGCAGCCCAAAAACTGGAGTGTAGTGCTTCCTTGGGCGGAGTATTGGTACAACACTAGTTACCAGAGTGCAGCGAAGTGTACTCCCTTTGAGACGGTGTATGGGAGAGCTCCCCCTTCCTTAAATAGGTTCATACCAGGTGAAACAACAGTGGAGGCAGTAGCACAAGAGCTGATGACGCGTGATGAAGCTTTGAAGCATTTGAGGTTTCACTTAAACCGGGCACAGGATATGATGGCGAAGTATGCTAACAAAAGGAGGAGACCAGGAGACATTAAGATAGATGATTCGGTTTATTTGAAGATAAGACCTCACAGGCAGACTTCCATGGTTGCTAGGCTGCATCCCAAACTGGCAGCAAGGTACTTTGGACCCTTTAAGGTGCTACAGCAAGTGGGGGAGGTTGCGTTTAAGATCCAATTACCAGAAACAGCTAGGATTCATCCGGTGTTTCATATATTGCAATTAAAGAAGGCAGTGGGTACTCAAAATGTAGAGAAGGAGTTGCGCCCTTATTTGCAAGCAGATGGGCCAACCTTTTGGCCTCTTCGGACTTAGATAGGAGGCAGATACAGCAAGGAGAGGATATGATACAAGTCTTGGTGGAGTTGCAAGAAGGGGGAAGAGATGGGGCGACATGGGAAGATGTATCTGTTGAAATATATTGTATTTTATAATTGGCCTTTTAGTTTGGGCTTTTTAGGTGTTGGTCCATTGTCCCTTAAATAGGACATTATGTGTAATAGAAAGTTAAGAGCAGTAATAATATTTTTACTATTTAGTTTTCTCTCCCAAACTTTAACAGTATCAATGATCCAAGAGCAATATCCGGAATTCAACCTTGGGGACAAGGTTGTACTTCCAGCAGCGGGTATTGTTAGAGAGTAGGAAGAAACATTAATTACCTAACTGTTTAGCAGTTAGGCAGGGCAGGGGGTATTATAACCGTGTATATAAGGCAAAGTTGGGGTAGAGGAGAGCCTGTTGAGTATATTCTTTGTTGATAATAGCAGGACACATTGTCCTAGGAGGGGGATTAGGCTCCCTAGAGCTCTGGTTGTACATGATTGTTGAGATAATTCAATACATACTATTCTTTTCACTATACATTTGTTGATTTCTGTGCGTGAGTGTGTTGAGGGTGGGTTTCTCTTCCAAGAAACCTAACACAACATATAAAATGATTGCATCTTTTCAAATCATGACTCCATATTACAACTAAAAGAAAGAAGATCAAGACAAATATTGACACTTCAGAAGAATTAATACCTCAGTTTACATTTATGTATAACCTTTGATAGAATTGATTATAAAAGAATTGTAGAAAATAAAGGATGAAAAACGTTATTCTCTCATATTTCTGAATGGAATATACAGGGATAAATATGGAGGAACATGAGATAATAATTGTGAAGAGTGACTAACAGCATTGCTCTGTGGCAGAAGGGATTAGTATCACACACAAAGGGTGTGGAAAAACCTTTGGAAACAAACACACAATATGTTTGTGCCAGGGGCCAGCTCTAGCAAGTTTATATGACTTATACAAAAATGCCAGTCTAGATATTAATGAATGTTAGAATCTTTTTATCTCTATTATTTCTATTAAAGTCTTTGTTTTTATTAATTATATTTCTTCCTTATTTAGGAAATTATAATTATCAGGTATTAATAGGATATCCCTGAAATATAGGGATTCTTTCTTTAGGAGCTATTATTATATTTCCTAAAATAGCTTTCTAGCATTGTATATATGGATTTGTAATCTCAGCATAATAATATATATGTTTTACCCTAAATTATGAGATGGCATCAGAGCTCTCAACATTTGGGAGCCGTCTCTGACTGCGCACTAAAACCCTAGCCGACAGCCTTCATTGTTGCCACTCTCTCTGTCAAAACAGCCTTCATTGTTGTTACCGACACAACTCTACACTGTAGCCTTCATTGCTGCAGTGTTCTTTCTTTTGTTGTTCTTTTCCTTTCAAATCTCTTCTGCTGCTTGGACATGGCAGACCACACTGTTGAAGTGGTGCCTACTGCATCACAAATCAATCAAGAACAAGTGGTGCCTACTGCATCACAAATCAATCAGGAACAACTCCAGAATCTCAACACTGCCTACCGCTTAAATGGGACGAATTATTTGAAATGGTCCCAGCTTGTTCGCAGAACTTTAAAAGGTAAAGGAAAAGCTAACCACTTGACTGATGATGCTCCTCCAGAAGACGATCCCAGATTTATAAAATGGGATGAAGAAGACTCTGATCATGGCATGGCTATGGAACTCCATGATCTCAGAAATTACTGATACTTGCATGTTTCTTAATTCTGCAAAGGAGATTTGGAATGCAGTGGAGCAGACATACTCAAAAGCTAAAGATGCTGCCCAAATATATGATGTGAAGGTGAAGACTGTCGCTGCCAAACAAGGAAGCAAGACTGTTACAGAGTATGCCAATCAACTCAAATCACTGTGGATGGAATTAGACCATTACAGGGTCATCAAAGCCAAGTGCCCAGATGATTCTGCCATGCTCAAAGAGTATATTGGGCAAGATAGAGTCTATGATTTTTTGGTAGGGCTTAACTCTGATTTTGATCAAGTGAGAGTCCAGATTCTTGGAAAAGACAAAGTTCCAGGAATTAATGAAGTGGTAGCTATGGTAAGAAGTGAAGAAAGCAGAAGGGGAATCATGCTAGAATCCCCAACCATGGAAAACTCAGCCATGGTAGCAACCGGATCGGCCAAGATGGTTGATCCCCAAAAGGGGGGACTCACCAATATGGAAAAGAAAAATGAAGGAGTGTGGTGTACCTTCTGTAACAAACCTCGCCACACTCGTGATAAATGTTGGAAGCTACATGGAAAGCCTCCTAGTCGAGATTGGGGATTCCAAAATCGTGAAAAGGAATGGGGAAAAAGAGGCGACAACAGTAGAAAGGGCGGACAAGCACACGTAGGTGCTGCAAAACATGAAGGAAACAGTAGCGGACCAATTCCACTTAACCAGGATGA
This sequence comes from Vigna reflexopilosa, assembly GCA_027742785.1. Lineage (NCBI taxonomy): Eukaryota > Viridiplantae > Streptophyta > Magnoliopsida > Fabales > Fabaceae > Vigna > Vigna reflexopilosa. Next base: position 157,607 of record CM050926.1, on the reverse strand, counting down.
AGTTCAGCAGATGCGCTCCTTCCTTAACAAGTTGGATAAATCACCAGGTAGTTGTTCTCTAGCACATTCAGGTATGTTTGGCAAGTTTCCTTCTTTTGGACTTAATGCCTCAGATAAACAACCTAACCCATATTGGATACTAGATTCCGGGGCTACCGACCATATGACACCCTTATCTAACATTTTCTCCTCTTACACCCCTTGCCCTAGCAACAAAAAAATATCCATAGCTGATGGCTCTCTGATGACTGCAGCAGGTCAAGGAGATGTTCAAATAAGCCCATCTATCACCCTTAAAAATGTCCTTCATATTCCTAAATTATCTGTTAGTTTAGTCTCCATTAAAAAACTCATACATGATCTCTCATGCAATGTTATTTTTTCTAACAATAACTGTTTCATACAGAACCAACAATCCGGGAGGACGATTGGACATGCTAGAAACGAGAATGGCTTGTATTACTTGGACAATCCAAATCTGCCATCAGCCTTGGGAAATAGCAACTCTTTTTTCTCTAATTCAATAAAGACCAGCAGGGAGAAGGTCTTCCTCCATCATTGTCGTCTTGGACATCCTTCCTTTAGAGTTATCAAATTATTATTCCCTTCCCTTTTTAGCAAATTGGATGTGGCAAGCCTCAATTGTGAAGTGTGTGAACTTGCTAAACACAAACGTGTTTCTTTCCCTGTTAGTAATAATAAAAGCACTTTTCCCTTCTATTTAATTCATACTGATGTATGGGGTCCCTCAAATGTCACAAATGTTTCTGGTGCTCGCTGGTTTATTACCTTTATAGATGATTGCACCCGTGTCTCGTGGGTTTTCTTACTAAAACAAAAATCTGAAGTAAGCTCTGTGGTTCAAAATTTTTTCTCAATGGTAAAAAATCAATTCGGTGTTAGCATTAAGAAGATTAGATCTGATAATGCCAAAGATTACTTCAATCATGGGCTTATTTCTTTTTGTCAAAAGGAAGGTATCATTCATGAGTCCTCTTGTGTCAAAACTCCTCAACAAAATGGGATTGCAGAGAGAAAAAATGGACACCTTCTTGACCAAACTAGAGCTCTTCTTTTTCAACATAAGGTTCCTAAAAGTTTTTGGGGAAGGCTGTTCTCACTGCTTGTTATCTATGCTTGTTATCTAATTAATAGACTACCTTCTCATATTCTAGCTTCCAAAAGCCCTATGGAGGTTTTGTCATCCTTTTATCCTAATGTGTCCACATCCAACCACCTTGTTCCACGCATCTTTGGTTGTGTCTCTTTTGTCCATGTCCTTGTTCCACGCATCTTTGGTTGTGTCTCTTTTGTCCATGTCCACAATAGTGATAGAGGTAAACTTGATCCTAGAGCCTTAAAATGTGTTTTCATAGGGTACTCATCCACCCAAAAGGGGTATAAATGCTATCACCCACCATCCAAAAAATTTTGTGTCTCGTGATGTCACCTTTTTTGAGCACAAAAGTTACTTCTATAAAGATCATCTTCAGGGGGAGACTGCACCAAATGAAGATGATATCCTTATGCTTCCTGACTTAAGCTTAGGACCAGAAATAGAGACTAAAAGTGTAACAGCTGAGACTCAAGATGGGGCTGATGTAAGATTTGGTAAAAATCTGGTTTATACAAGGAAGACAAAGACCATTCCAGAATCTGTCCATGTTCAACCATCCAACCCAACATTACATGAGGTAACTATCCCTAATCCTTTAATTCCCAATGCATCAAACTCTATTTTTCCAAATATACAGGAATCTGAATCCGGTCCAGCCCAATCCAGTCCAACAGCCCTTTATGAGGATCTAGATATTCCAATTGCCCTTAGGAAAGAGACTTGGAAATGCACTACCAAGCCATTGTACCCTCTAGCTAATTACCTATCCTTTAAAAACTTCTCACCTACTCATAAAGCCTTCCTCACAAACCTAAACACCACAACCACACCTACCTCTTTATCTGAGGCATTGAATGATAAAAAATGGAAACAAGCTATGGACATGGAAATGGAAGCACTAGAAAAGAATAGTACTTGGGATTTGGTGGCTCTCCCGAATGGAAAAAGACCAGTAGGCTGCAGGTGGATATATACTATAAAATACAAGGGTGATGGGTCTATTGAGAGGTACAAAGCAAGGTTAGTGGCTAAGGGATTCACTCAAACCTATGGAGTGGATTACATGGAAACTTTTGCTCCAGTGGCAAAAATGAATACAGTTAGGGTGATATTATCTCTAGCAGCTAATTATGGTTGGAACTTGCAACAATTTGATGTTAAAAATGCCTTCCTTCATGGAGAAATTGAAGAGGAGATTTACATGGAATTGCCCCCTGGATATGAGGGAAAAACAGCTGCCAACACTGTTTGCAAGCTAAAAAAGGCATTCTATGGGTTGAAACAATCACCACGAGCATGGTTTGGAAGGTTTACTAAAGTTATGATAAGTCTGGGCTTTAAACAAAGTCAAGGAGATCACACCTTGTTCATTAAACACTCTAAATCAGGGAGAGTTACGGTGCTATTGGTTTATGTAGATGATATTATTGTAATAGGTGATGATGAGGAGGAGCAACAGCTGTTAGGCCAACATCTAGCCAAGGAATTTGAAATTAAGACCTTGGGAAAATTGAAGTATTTCTTAGGGATTGAAGTGGCCCATTCTAAAAAGGGAATATTTATATCTCAGCAAAAATACATCACAGATTTGTTGAAAGAAACTGGGAAGACAACATGCAAGCCTGCGAGTACACCAATTGATCCTGTTAGATATTGTGTGTTTATGTTAATTAGGGAAACATAGTACATATATGTTTATTAGGGAAATATAGTCCTTATGCTCATTATATTTTATTTTTACATATTCATTTGTATTTGGGCTTAGCCCACATTCTTATTATTATAAATACATTACCCTATGTGTATGCAAAGACACACAAGGGAGATTGATCCTAAATATAGTTTTTCATCATATTTAACATGGTATCTAGAGCTTAGGTTCGGTTCTACCTGTTCTACAGTCTCCGGTACGCATCACCGCCGCCGTCGCCGCCACCGCCGTCGCCGCCGTCGCCGCCGGAGTTCCAGAATCGACCGGCGACCACTCCATCGGAAGCGCCTCGGCCGGGCGACCACCGCGGTTCAAAGATCGCGGCGATCGGAGCACCCACGCGCCTCCACGCGCCGCCACAGCAGTTCGCAGATCCGCCGCTTCCCGCCGCGCGTGCCGGCGCGTCGCCGGAGCCCACCGCCGCCGACCAGCATCGCCGTGATCGCCTCCTCGCCCTCTTTCTGGATCTGTAGTCGTTGCGTCAATCGGAGCACGTTGGATTTTTAGGGTTTCTCCCTCTCCATGGCATCTTCCGCGTCTACAAACACCTGTGCTAGTGCCCCATCTTCTTCTGCTGATTCCCCAATCTACACCAATTTTGTGAATGTACACTTGTCCATTGACAAGTTAGATGGCACGAATTATGCAACATGGGCATCTGACATCAAACTTTGGTTGAAGAGTCAGGGGTATGTAGATCACCTTACTAAAGATGTGACTAGTGCTACCACAGATGACACTTCTCGCTGGATGAAAATTGATGCCCAGTTATGCATCGTCATAAAGTCCACCATTCACTCCTCTCTGAAACAAATGTTTCGTTCCTATGAAACATGTTCAGAAGTATGGGCTCAAGCAAGGCTATTATACACAAATGACACCCAGCGTCTTTATGGTGTTTGTCAGAACCTATTTACTGTCATTGGTCCACGCAGTCCTGGTCCCATGGCAGAATATTTGGGTAAAGTTCATGCCCTCCTTCATGATTTTAATGAGCTATTACCTCCTGCTTCCACTCCTGCTGAAGAACTGGAACAACGATCAAAGTTCTTCATGTTGTTGGCCTTATACGGACTCTCTGATGATTCCTCCCATGTTCGTGATCAGATTTTGGGTTCTCCTGTCATACCCAACTTTACTTCTACTTGTTCTGCTCTTTTGCGTATTCCGAGTAAACTAGTCGTTGAGACATCTCCTCATACTGATGATTCCTCAGTTATGGCTGTCCAACGTGATGATCGAAGTCGGTCTCGCAAGCCAGGTAAAGGACGACCTAAATGTGACCATTGTGGCAAGCTAGGCCACAAAATTGATAGGTGTTATTCGCTTCATGGACGTCCTCCTCGATCTGTAGCAATGGCTAATTCTGATCCACCTCCTCAACTACCGTCTGCAGACCATCCTACTTCATCAAATACTGTAGACAACCCTGCAGTCTTCAACGAATTTCTCCGATGGTATGAGGATCGTCAGCACTCTAGTTCCACTACATCTGTATCTGTTGCCCGCACAGGTACACCTTTTGTTGGTCTGACTCACTCCCTCGGATCTTGGGTCCTTGACTCAGGCGCCACCGATCATATAACTGGTAACAAGTCCTTGTTTTCTTCCTTGTCATGTCCAGATAATTTACCCTCGGTAACAATGGCTGATGGGTCTAGAGTCTCATCTCATGGTATTGGTACTGTTCATATTTTTCCGTCCATATCCATTGATAATGTACTCTATGTCCCTGGGTCTCCTTTCAACTTATTGTCCATAAGTCGTCTAACTCATTCCCTTAATTGTATTATTTCATTTACCAAAGATTCTGTTTGTTTGCAGGACCGGAGTTCGAAACACATGATTGGCACAGGATGTGAGTCTCATGGCCTATATCTTCTCCGCCCTTCTCCACATGCTGGCGTAATCATGGAGTCACCATCCCTTCTTCATGCTCAGTTAGGTCATCCCAGTCTTGCCAAATTGCAGCAACTTGTTCCGAGTTTGTCGAAGTTATCAAGTTTGTCATGTGAGTCTTGTCAGTTAGGAAAGCATACTCGTAGTTCCTTTCCTTGTAGTGTTTCACAAAGAGCGTCATCCCCTTTTTCATTAGTTCATTCTGATATTTGGGGACCTAGTCGTGTTAAGTCCACTTTAGGATTTCAGTATTTTGTTACCTTTATTGATGACTATTCCAGATGTACTTGGTTGTTTTTAATGAAGAATCGTTCTGAGTTGTTTTCTATTTTCCAATCTTTTTTCAATGAAATAAAAACACAGTTTGGGGTTTCTATTCGAATTTTACGCAGTGATAATGGCCGTGAATACCTTTCTCAACAGTTTAAACATTTTATGGCTTCTCATGGCATTCTTCACCAGACCTCATGTGCTTATACTCCTCAACAAAATGGGGTGGCTGAGCGCAAGAATAGACACCTTATTGAAACAACTCGTACTCTTCTTATCCATGGCCAAGTACCCTCGCGTTTTTGGGGTGATGCAGTTCTCACTGCATGTTATCTCATAAACCGCATGCCATCTTCTGTCCTAGATAACAAAATCCCTCATTCTGTCTTATTTCCTCAAGACCCTTTACATCCATTACCTCTTAGAGTTTTTGGGTCTACATGTTTTGTTCATGATTTTAGTCCTGGTCTTGATAAGTTATCTCCTAGATCTCACAAATGTGTCTTCTTAGGATTTCCACGGTCACAAAAGGGCTATAAGTGTTTTTCCCCTTCCCTCAATCGCCATTTTATCTCTGCTGACGTCACTTTTGATGAATCTTCGTTTTATTTTTCACCTCTATCTTCTAGTTCTGTACCTCCACCTATTACTGTTGATATTCCTATTGTCTGTGATCCTTCTCCTCCTTTAGCCTCTCAGGATCGTCCTTCAACTCCACCCCTTCAGGTTTATAGTCGCCGCCCTCGTCTCCCTCATGACTCACCTCCTGTGCCGCCTCCTGTGTCTCCTCCGGCTCCTGCAAATGAGTCTGACTTGCCTATTGCCCTCCGTAAAGGTATACGCTCTACTCGTAACCCTTCCCCCCATTATACTGTTCTTAGTTACCACAGGTTATCTCCATCTTTTTACACATGTCTCTCCTCCATTTCTTCTGTGTCCATTCCCAAGTCTGTGGGTGATGCCTTAACTCATCCTGGTTGGCGTCAAGCCATGCTGGATGAATTAAGTGCTTTACAGAAAAGTGGAACTTGGGAGCTTGTCCAATTACCATCTGGAAAGTCTGTTGTTGGTTGCAGGTGGGTTTATGCTATCAAAGTTGGCCCTGATGGTACAATTGATCGTTTGAAGGCTCGACTGGTTGCCAAAGGATACACACAGATTTTTGGTTTGGATTATGGTGATACTTTTTCTCCAGTGGCGAAAATGACCTCTGTTCGCCTATTCATTGCCATGGCCGCTCTTCGACAATGGCCTCTTTACCAACTTGATGTAAAAAACGCTTTCCTTAATGGTGATTTGCATGAAGAAATTTATATGGAGCAACCGCCCGGCTTTGTTGCTCAGGGGGAGTCATCTGGATTGGTATGTCGTCTTCGCAAATCCTTATATGGCCTAAAACAGTCTCCTCGGGCCTGGTTTGGTAAGTTCAGCTGTGTTGTTCAACAATTTGGTATGTCTCGCAGTGAAGCGGATCATTCAGTGTTCTATCGCCACTCAAGTGCTGGATGTATCTACTTAATAGTGTATGTTGATGACATTGTTCTCACAGGAAGCGACTATCTTGGCATCTCTCAGATGAAACAACACCTTTGTCACCATTTTCAAACCAAAGATCTTGGCAAACTCCGATACTTTTTGGGTATTGAAGTAGCACAATCCAATGATGGTATTGTCATATCTCAGAGGAAGTATGCGTTAGACATCTTGGAGGAAACAGGGTTAATGAACTGTAAGTCTGTTGAGACACCTATGGATCCTAACATCAAGCTTCTACCAAATCAGGGGGAGCCTTTCTCAGATCCTGAACGTTACAGAAGATTAGTTGGTAAATTAAACTATCTTACTGTTACGCGTCCTGACATTTCCTTCGCAGTAAGTGTGGTGAGTCAATTCCTTAACTCCCCATGTGAAGACCATTGGGATGCAGTTGTTCGCATACTGAAGTATATTAAAGGATCACCTGGAAAAGGTTTGCTATATGGTCCTAACAACGATACAAAAATCGTTTGCTATTCAGATGCTGATTGGGCTGGTTCCCCTTCTGATAGGAGGTCTACTTCTGGATATTGTGTCTCTATTGGTGGCAACTTGATATCTTGGAAAAGTAAGAAGCAAAGTGTTGTGGCTAGGTCCAGCGCAGAAGCAGAATATAGAGCTATGGCATCAGCTACTTGTGAGCTTGTGTGGCTTAAACAATTACTTAGTGAACTGAAATTTGGAGATGTCACTCACATGACACTTATATGTGATAATCAAGCTGCTCTTCATATTAGCTCTAACCCTGTCTTCCATGAGAGAACCAAGCACATTGAAGTTGATTGCCATTTTATTAGAGAAAAAATCATATCCGGAGATATCAAGACTGAGTTCGTTAACTCAAGCAACCAGTTGGCAGACATATTCACTAAGTCCTTGCGAGGACCTAGAATTGACTATCTTTGTGACAAGCTTGGAACATATGATTTATACGCTCCAGCTTGAGGGGGAGTGTTAGATATTGTGTGTTTATGTTAATTAGGGAAACATAGTACATATATGTTTATTAGGGAAATATAGTCCTTATGCTCATTATATTTTATTTTTACATATTCATTTGTATTTGGGCTTAGCCCACATTCTTATTATTATAAATACATTACCCTATGTGTATGCAAAGACACACAAGGGAGATTGATCCTAAATATAGTTTTTCATCATATTTAACAGATCCAAACATGAAATTGGGGAATGTTGAAGAAGGTAATGCAGTTGACAAGGAAATATATCAGAGGTTAGTTGGTAGATTGATTTATTTATCTCACACTAGACCTGATGTTGCATTTGCTGTAAGCCTTGTTAGCCAGTTCATGCACCAACCTAAGGAGGTTCACTTACAAGCTGCACTAAGAATTGTGCAATATTTGAAGGGAACCCCAGGCAGGGGAATTTTGTTTGAACGAAATGGGAATGTAAGAGTGGAAGCATATACAGATGCAGACTATGCAGGCTCAATTGTGGACAGGAGGTCAACTACGGGGTATTGCACTTTCATTGGTGGAAATCTTGTGACTTGGAAGAGTAAAAAGCAAAATGTGGTAGCCAGATCCAGTGCTGAAGCAGAATTCAGGGCAATGGCACAAGGGATATGCGAACTACTATGGTTAAAGATCATCTTGGAAGACTTAGGAATAAAGTCAGATGAAATAATTAAACTTTATTGTGACAACAAATCTGCTATTAGCATAGCTCATAATCCAATACAGCATGATAGAACCAAACATATCGAGATTGACAGACATTTTATCAAAGAAAAATTAGATAGTGGTCTAATTTGTACTCCATATGTCTCTTCACAAGACAACCTTGCAGATATTCTAACAAAGGGGCTGAACAGTAACAACTTCGAAAGTATTGTTTCCAAGCTGGGAATAGAAAATACTTATTCACCAGCTTGAGGGGCAGTGTTAGAATCTTTTTATCTCTATTATTTCTATTAAAGTCTTTGTTTTTATTAATTATATTTCTTCCTTATTTAGGAGATTATAATTATCAGATATTAATAGGATATCCCTGAAATATAGGGATTCTTTCTTTAGGAGCTATTATTATATTTCCTAAAATAGCTTTCTAGCATTGTATATATGGATTTGTAATCTCAGCATAATAATATATATGTTTTACCCTAAATTATGAGAATGAATAATAGGTTTTCCAGTGTTTTCACCTTCCTGACATAAAAACAGCACCATATTCTCCACGACCAGCTGCCCTAATGCGCTGCTTCAGTCTTTTGAGAGATGGGAGAACTTCAAACGCAGGAGGTTCTGGAGATGAAGGGAAAAGGAAAACATGAAAAGAAAATTAAATCAAAAGCACCAGAACAGAACTTCAATGAGAATCAAATATAACTATGCCAATGATAGGAAGAATTGGTGTTGTGCAAGACATTAAGGGACCCAGTTGATATTTCAGTAAATTGTACATACAATTATATAATGAGAATAGAATAGTAGAATATCAGTTGTGCTATTTACCATCATTGTAGATCTCATAGAATTATGTACAACTTGCATTCAATAAAATCAAATCAAAGCAAAAGTGAGAAAATACATAGCTAAAAAGCATACCTAAATCATTAATACAAACATCTTGTGAGATGCCAATTTTTGAGATCTTGTCCAACAATGTTAAAGGATCAACATTACTAGTCTGGTCCAAACGTAGACGCTGTACCATTGGAAGTTGTTAAATTCGGGACTAAAAGTTGGGAGAGGGGGGGTATGATTTCATTAATACTCCGAAAAGACAAATACCTTGTAGACTTCTGCAGTCGAACATGCTTCTGGGGGCTTTATGAGAACCATTGGAACGTCCAGAGATACTGGTGGAGGAATATTCTGAACAACCTGCAAAGGTGAAAGAAAAAATCTTGAATAAAATACAATGATAGGGAAATCATCTTGAATATAAGTTTAGCTGCCTGCAAATGGTTGAAAGGTTATAAATGCATGGGAATTCTGTAGTCACAGTCGAACACAATAGTTACATAAATCACTTCACATTAAATATTTTAGGAACAGACAAATTCCTTTCCATCCATGACAAAAATGACCTGGTGTCCGTACTAAATTATTAAAGGTTTCAGTAATAAAGATCAATCTTGGCGATCTGAACCAACAATGGTAAATGCTGGATTCACTTGGCCATCTTATATACAATAATATCAAAGTTTTATACCATGACTCTTTAAGCTGTATTCTAGGAAGTGACATAAATCTCTTCACAATTATAGGATCCAATCAGAATTGTGAAATATTATCAATATCAATTGGTGACATACATGGTGAATCCGGACAGCAAGATGTAACAATAAATAAGTAAGCATCTTGCGAATGGAAGGTACCTAATTTTTTGACTAACCTCTCCTCGACCAGTGCAATAGGCTGCTCCCTGAGAGAAAAAGAAGGGAATATCTGATCCAATCTCACTTGACCATTCTTGGAGTTCTTTCTCTGAAGCAAGGCAACCACTGAATTGATTTGCTGCCCATAGTGCAGTTGCAGCATTGCTACTTCCACCACCAAGCCCTGCCCCAGTAGGCACGCGTTTATCCAGATGAATCTGAAAACAACATGAATATACATAATACACATGAAATCTTGGGGTAAGTTGAGTTTATTAGATGAAAAGAAAGAAGCATGCAGCTTTCAATTAAAAATGGTAAAATAGGAAGAGAATAAACATCGTTACTTCGTACCCAAAAGAACTTGTCACTACCAGTCTTCTTCCTATAAAGGTTAAGCGCCTTAATAATCTGTTAAAAGAGAATTTCAATATAACATTCTCTGGAATCTGAACAGATAAATGACCAGGAGAAGAAAAGAATGAGAAGGGAAACAGTAGTACCAGATTTCTATCATCAAGGGGCACCCCAGACACATTGGTTGATAGACTATCCTTGGTTTTTGAAGGTGACAAAGAGAACTTAATTATGTCACCTAGACTTATCACCTGAAAGACTCCAAAAAAAGTAAGACATACTCAAGAATGCATAAACCATATTAAAAGGTAAATGAAATAAGAGAGCACTGAAGTAATTGCCAAATTGTGATAACCTATTACATGAAAAAGGGATGCTAAGTCATGATACCCATCTTCCCTCTTGTTTGTTATTCTCAAGCAAACATTTATCTGCAGAAGAAAGGGTAGCAATTTCAACACAAAACAACCAAATTTGGGTAGCCTCCAAGCAAAAGCACGGGGAAGATGGTTACCTTGCAAGGAGAGAACAAAGTAAGCCTCGAAAGGGGAGCTTCCCTGTCCACTTCATCAGCCAACTTGTTAATCCTTGCTTCAGGGTCATACACAATCTAATCTCACCAACAAAAGATTAGAAAAATTAAAAAACATGTGTTGAAAAGCAAAATTCAAACCTAAAACAAATGTTATTCTACACAAACAACCACACTGAAACTTCGATTCAAAGCATAACACACTAAAAAAAATTCAAACTTTATCCCTAAAGAAACGTAATTCTACACAAACAACACTACTGAAACTTCAATCCGTCAAAAGCATGACAAAAAAGAAAGTGGGGGAGAAAAATATGTAACCTCTACTTGTCTCTTAGAAGTATTGGAATCGGAAACCATGGCTCTAACCAAGTGAGGTCTCTGCAACCGAAGCTTAGAATGAAAAGTGGATGACCCATTTGGTCTGAATTGAGAAAAATGGCTACTTCTGAAGGAGTTTTGGGAAGTGGGGAAGACATAGCTACTGCAAAGAAGGTGAGACGCAGCCATGGGTGGTTGAAAGATCGGAACTTCGATTGAGCTGCAGATTGGGTACGTGAGAAATGTGCTTCTTGTTCGTTTATTCTTCCTACAAAATCTGAAAAATTCTTAAGAATGGTTTAAACACTGTTTTAAAACTCTAATTCAAACGGTCAAAGCCAACAAATCACTTCTTTACATGTTTTTTTCAGAGTCTGGCTGGCAGAGGAGGCTTTAATGGGGACTGATTAAAGAAACACTAAATCATTTTAGTTAATATATATAAATATTAAAACTTATATAATTTTATTATAAAAGCTATAACAATTACAAGTAGAATAATAGTCATTAACAAATTATTAGTTGGTGATTTTCTCCAACTCAACCCATAATTTGTAAAATTAACAGATGTTAATGCATGATGAAATTTTCAAATGTTACGAGGAATAAAATAAAAATTAGTCAACTTTTCTCTTTCTATTTGAATTTATCACAGTTTAACATTAAGTAAAAATTCTAAAATTCTTTTCCTACAATTCTTTTTTATTCTCTAATTTCTTTTTCTTGTATATGAACTCTCAAAATATTTTATTAGATTGGATTCCTTTCCTTGGTTTTCAATTCTTTGTACTAACTACTAGATTTATCCTGAAGCGATGATGGCTTCTCCATTTTTATTAAAAACGAGTGCAAACTTTTTTATTTATAACTAAAAAGACAAAATTCAATTTATGAGAGGAAAGAAGAAGAAAATAAGAGAAAGACTCACCAAAAAATTTTTATATCAGCAAAAAAAATTATATATATATATATATAATGTTGTAAAGATTGACACTACATGTTTTAGTGTCTTAATAAATAATTAACACATTTAGGTCTTAGTGGTACAATAATTCTTATTTTAATATATATATATATATATATATATATATATATATATATTGTATTATTTTAGTAGTTTTTATAAAATGTTTAAATGAAACTTATATTACATGGAAAAACACTTTGTGCATTTATAGTTTTAATTCATTTACTAATGATCTTAATTCTTGACTATATTTAGTTTGTCATTTTAGTGTAACAGACAGGTAGATTCATGGGAATGTTGGTACTATGTGATGTCTTGGATTAAGACCATCATTTGAGCTAGCATTACAGATAATTGGAATGAGGTAATAATCATGCATACTTTGAAAACATCATAAATCAATTAATACTTTTGAACATATATCAAACCATAATCAATATTTCTTAATTGTGTAATGCTTCAACAATTTATCTCCTTTACCCGAAGACACCATAAAGCAGCTAAGACAGTAGTGGACAACTTATCTTCTGCAAAAGTGGAACTAGCAAGACTTATATTTGTTGTTGAACATTACTTAGGTTTAGTTTAAGTTTATAATTTCATATTTTTGATCTTTGATTGAATTATATATATTTATAGCTCAAACTCAAATATTTATTATAAAGAATTGTTTTGGGAAAATTTTCTGATTTTCAAGTGTGGTTTTATTCGAAAAATAAAATATTAAAAAAAATATACCCAGTAGACGTCGGTTAATGCAAAACCGACGTCTACAGATGTTTGTCAGTGCACAAATCGACGTCCAATAAGTTACAGTGGACAAAACGTTCCAGAGCGCATAAACTTCTCGTATGTTGACGCCAGACGTCTATATAAACGTTTATTGTATCTATGACCGTGTCTATTTACACGTCGGCTATGTACACAGCCGACGTCTATATAGACGTTTGTGATAACCTGACCGATGTATAGTTAACATCACTCGTATAGACGTCGGTTCCAAATGTGACGTTAAAAGCCCAAAATAACTGACGTTAAACAACGTTTTTCCACTAGTGTTAAGTTTTTCGGCAAAATGATGAAACTTATATAATGTTTATACAATAAAAAATATGTAATAATATAATGTTAAAATAAAAATTGTTAAAATGAAGTTTAAAATATTGAAATATTAATGTAATTTGAAAAAAAGAAAATTTAAGAAGTGTGTACAAATTCAATAAATATCCTATTGTTCAGGGTTTAAATCCATTTATTTAAAATTGACTGCAAACATCACGTGGACACGTACTACAACTCACATCAGAATCTTATCCCACCAGTCTGTTTCTGCTCCACATTTTGAGGTACACCTTTTTCCCTTTCCTACCTTTTCCCGGCTTTGTTCACTTGAGATGATTTGAGGGAGATGATTTGGAAAAAAGTGATTGAATGGATTTGAGAGTAAATTTTTTGTTATTTGTTTGAGTAGATTTGAAGGTAATTGAGAGTGAATTTGGAAATAAAATTTATGAGAATTAATGTAGGATTTGATTGATGTGACAGATAAAAAAATATATATAATTGGTTAAAATTGAAGATTACCAAAATGCCCTTAGTTATTAATGTAATATAAAATGATAATTGTTAATGTTATATTTAATTGTAAAAAAGTTTATAAAGAGTAAAAAATTAACATTAATTACTAAAATTAATTTTAATATTGTACAAAAATTTTATTTTAATTGTAATATTTTTGTAATTAAAAATTGAGAATAAGTAATTAAAATATTAATATTTTTATATTAAATACTCATTTTTAAATAATATAGAATGAAGCTATATGATTTGAAAACTGTTTTTTTTTTACATAATTCATTATTAACTTTATCTTGATTGATATAAATTATTTTATCTTTTAAGTTGTATAATTATTTTGCTTAATCCAATTAATCTATCTTTAATAAACAAAATTATCTATATTAAAATTCTAAAAATTATGTATTCTATACACCTATGTTTCCACTAATTTATCTAAAAAACAATTTAAAATCTAATTTAGTTACCTTTCTAGATTTAAAAAATTGACGAGATTTTACAATAGTTTTCATTCATCAAAGATAAGAAGAATCGAGAATCTATGTGATGGAGGGGGAAGAAGGAGTAGGCATAAGGCTGAGCAAGCGAATCGCGAACAGAGAAGTTGATTACAAGACCAAATTTGGCAACGCCTGGAGCCACTCCCATCTCAACCAGAAGCCATGGCATCCTCTCTCTTATCCCAACCAATGCCGCAAGTGGATCGCCGAACAAACCCACTCCAATCCCAACGCTGCGCCGAAGAGGTTTCTCGCGAGGTAAGTTTTCTTTTATTCCTGCCATTCCACGACAATTCGTCCTCCAATTAATTACTCACTGTTTTCGGTTCCAGTTCACGCAAGAGTAGGAATTCTTCATACGCGTGGAATCGAATACTAGGTGATAACGGTTGAAATACCGTTATTTTTATACTTAAATTTGACACTAAAAATACCCTTTATGACTTAGAAACTAGCTTGAAATCATGCTTTTTGCTTAAGTTAGAGAATAAGAGAGTTGAAGGTTGTATTATTGGTTTTATGCTTAGTTTTCCTTGTTTTGGCAGGAATTAACATGAATTGGATGAAGGAAGTTTGAAGTAGCATGAAGTTGGACTCAAGAGAAGTAGGAAAAGTGCACAAAAGAAGAACCACAGCTAGCGCTGAGTGCTAATTTGATGTTGAGCGCCATTCTCGTTGTGGAGTTCTCTGGCTGACGCTTGAGCGCCAACGTTGAGGGGAAAATCAAGTGTCGCAGCCACCACTAAGTGGCACTTTTACCGCTGAGCGCCAGCCTTTTCAGTGAGTTCACTGCCACACACCTGGGCGTCAACGCTGAGCGTTTTTCTGAAGAGTCACACACACCGCTGAGCGGTATTCCAACGCTAAGTGCCATTTTCGTGGGCCTGGGCCAGTTTTTCTGTTATTTTTAGAATGTATATAAGGTTTTAGTCGACCTAGAGGGTCTATCTTTGGACAAAAAGAGGCGCAAAACACACTATCTTCACCCCTCGAAGTCGGATTTCAGATGCGGAAGCTCCAATCTACAACTTTTAGGGTTCTATCTTTCATTCTTTTCATTATTTTCATCTAGTTTCACCATGTCCATGGTGAACTAAACCTCCATTTTTGTTGGGGAAACGATGTAATCCTTTGAAACTCTCATGTATTGAATTGATTCTTTATAATATATGCTTTACTTTATTAATTGTTACGGTTTTTCCTCTACACTTTATGCATGCTTTGTTTAACTCATTCAATTGCATGATCATTGACTTTGTTGATATGGACACATACGGGGAAATCTAGACTTGTGGAAATTCTCTCGGGAGCAATATTACCTAGACATAGGGATAATTAATTGCATAATTAATTGCTAGGGAGACAAGACATTGTAAACTAGTAATTAAGAGTAGGCTCTCTTCACCGAGACATCGGGTTTAGGGTAAATTAGAAAGTGGCATTGACATTAATGAAGGACTTGAATTCGTAAATACATGAGAGTGGATAGGATAAAGTCGGAAACTCCAACAATATAATTCATCCATATATCATTCACCTGCGTATTCTTTTGGTCAATTGATCAAACAACTGCATTCATGTTTATTTTCAGTTTTGCATTATAAACACTGATTTTCGTTTCTCGAGTCTTAAATAATCAACAAATCACATGACTGTTTAGGCCAATGAGTCTCTAAGGAAAATGATACTTGGTCTTACCATTTATATTACTTGATACGATTCGGTACACTTGCCGAAGTTTTAACACTAGGCAATGGGAATCCATCGTCTCCTTCTCTAGGTTCGTCGGTTGCTTCAACAACCACGGAATGGTGCTCTCTGCAATGCATGTAATGCCTGCAATGGTGGAATAAAGCTTCTCCGGGTTAGGTGTTAGGACCCTGGCAAGCGTACCAGATCGTATCAAGTAATAAAAATCGGTAATCCCAATATCGTTCTTCCCAAAGGACTCTTAAGGCCTTATCTTTCGTGTAAACAAATTGTTTTTAGACTTGAGAAAAGAAAATTAATTTAAGTGGTTTGAATGCAAAACAAAAATAAACATGCAAATGCAGGAATTCAATTGACTAAAAGAAACTATGAATGAATGAGGTTGTTGGGGTTTACAATTTCATCTTATCCACCCTCATATATCTACTCTTCTTATTTACTTTGCTTATTTATCATATTGCCATGCAAACTTTCTTGGTCTACCCTTAACCCAATCCCTTGGTGAAAATAGCCTATTACTAATTACCGCCCTAGTAATTAATAATGCATGATAAGCGGAAGCAAAATACAGGTAAAGAACCCAACAATTGATAAATCAAGCATATGCAAGCATATAAAGTAAACAATAATTTGGATATATGAGAGTTTCAAAAGATTATATTGTTCCCCAACAACAAAGGGTTTAGTTCACCATAATCATGATGAAACTAGATGAAATATAATGGAAGAATGGAAAGACAAACCTTAGATTTGATAAAGTGGAGCCTAAGCATCCAAGAAATCTCCTCTAAAGGTGTAAAACTATTGTGGACGTTGTTCTCTGCCAAAAGAATTACATTTGGATTCGCACTAAGGCTATATATAAGCCAAAAAAATAACAAAAAGATTTCAAAATCCAAAATATAAAAACAGACAACCGCCCAGACGTCAAAATTGGCCGCTCAACAGTTTGCCTCAATACACGCCACTGCCCAGGCGTCTAAAATGATCGCTGAACGGTTTGCTTCTTATCGTCCTGGACGCTCAGTGTCGCCGCCTGGACACCAGATAAGTTTAAACTTGTGTTCGTTTCCTGTGATTTGAGACGATGGAATTGGAAGAATTTGCTAGATACATGGGTTTTCAAATCTTCGCTCAAGTGCTAAGATTTGCGATGATTTCAATTAAAATGTCATGTTTGTCCTCCATCATTTGTGAAATACCATGTATAAATTAACATGTAGAGGAAGAATGATGGGTGAAGACGAAGCAGTGAAGAGCAAGAATAAAATTAATTTTAGCATGATGTATTCTGTTACAGAATGAGTATTCGGTTCCCTTCAACAAAGAAAAATTCAACGCTGGTGTATTCGGTTCCCCTTGGTGATGTATCACATTCGTATCTGGTTCTGCACCTGGTGTAGCTCCCTCCCCTTCTTCATCTTGAACCTGCTTAATGAAACACCACCACAATGCTGGGGCGACTCCTCGCGGCGAGGCTCCCTCTTTGCAGCCTTGGGACTGGCCGGCTGTGACGCCGAATAGAGGCGTGCAACCGTGCGAATGGTACAGGCGCGAGAGGGGCGATTCTTGGTGGGTGCGGGTGGAGCAGCATCAACAGCGGCAGTAGCGGCGGTGTTGCTGGTTGCTTCGTCCTTGTGTGAATCGGATTCTGGCGAGGGTTCTCTGTTGTCTTGCAGGGGAGATCCTTGGGACATGTTGTGAGAGAGAGATCAAAAGGGTTTTAGGTTAGGTATGGTGGGATTACGTGTAGAGAATCATGG